>PVIU01003677.1:40000-140419 GCA_004026605.1 Ondatra zibethicus
GTGAGGACAGTGTTGAATACACTTAGCTTCATTTGAAGACTGGAGACCACTGGTCTTCTAAGCTTTGCTTCAATACCAACAACTTACAAAAATGAAGCAACCCTACTGCTTATGTTGGCATTATTTCATGGAATTTTTACAATAAATGTGTTCTTATATAAAACTGTTACATTCACTCACAGCTAAATTCAACATTAGAGAGATGACATTTGACTAAGATCACCCAATGAGTAAATTAACAAAGCTAATTTTATGCTCCATGCTCTCAAATACAACATTACACGTTTAGGTCTCTGAAGACAACAGCAAGACGTGAGCCCCGGAGTCAGGACGTCTTTCTCCACATGACTGTGCGGTGTGATGGCTTTCTCAGGTTTGCACCACTGCAGCTGCCTCTTCTTCCACTGCTGCTAATGCAGCAATACCCCCTCCAAATTGGTGCTCCCTCACTCTTTTGAAAGACTTATATCGCTTTCTTTAATTATCACAGCTGCCCTATAAGATAAACACAAGTATCTCACTTCTTCTTACAAAAATCTTACGAGCATTTACACCGCTTCTTTCAAATCCCATTGTTATTAACTCAAGTTTGGATCCTAGATGATCCCTAAACACATGTTCTCAGAGTCACGAAGGTTCCCTGAGTGAAACACCTCCCTTCCAAACACAATCCCCACCGAGCAAGCTGGCATCCTGCTTGCCTCGTGCCTCTAGGATGTTCTTCTCTTCCCAATGGTTGTGCTAGGAAAATGTGAACGGTGCTAATGCTGGGTGGGCCTTTCTTTATTCAGAGAGATGCAAGACTGTGCTTTCTTCAATGAAACCATGAAATTCAGTCTTTTCTTCCTACTTCAATTTTTTAACCATTGTCTTATTAAACCCTGCTCCCATAAGATGAGGTCCATCGATTATTATATAATTTAAAAATTATATAATTACTGATAACTATCATGAAGACTTCTAGACGCCATAACCAATGCAAACTGCATAGAAGCTAGCCAGCAGAGGGAAATCATCACTAATTTTCCCCTAAGCAACTCATTTAATTTGGTTTAATTAACTCTAGGCTGGTAAAAACAAAATTTTAAATAAATGTAAGAAATGTGTTAAAGCCATTCAAAATAAATGTCCCTGGATTCCCAAGATGCCTGAGAACTACATTTATGTTGAAGTAGTCAAAAGCTATCATAAAAAGTGGGATCAGATATAGATTCCAATGTGAACCGATTTTCAACTCACTAGCACTCTGGGTAGCTTGCCTTCAGAATTCACTGAGCAATAACAGCAGAAATTGAGTTTAGAGATGTTGAAATTTTATTCCCTTGAGAAAAAAAAAATGTTCTCCACTGGTCTAGTCAGTCTGACCAGGGGACGGGAGAGCAGTGTGCTGAGACAGCTGGAGAATGAAACGCTAAACACACCAAGTAGGTTTTCTCTGTGAAGCAACAGGAGAAGGAAAACTCAAAAAGAGAGCCAGGAGTTATTTCTCTTTCTCAAAGACAAAATACAGTCTGCACCCAAAATTGCACTTTGCAGGAAGAAGTGAGAGTGAGTTTCAAAATTTGGCAGAGGGGACGATTTCACTGCTGACAGGCCCAGCTCTCCCGTCTTCAGACCTGAATGCCACAAGTTTTCCCTTGAGCCACCCTGTAAATGCGAGGCAAAGCCCTTTGCTTTTCTGCTTCTCAGCAAGTCTGCTCCCATGCTCAAGACTAGAGAAGCAAAGAGCACAAGGGTTGGGAGTGAGATGTGGTCTTGAATAAAACAATCGCAACAAACATAGCTTCTGCAAAACCCACAGGCCTGGGCAGGAAGTGCCTGCTACTTCTGCCAACCACCCACCACCTCCGGCAGGTCTCCCGTCCACTGCTCACTCATCTAGCAAGGAAGAGCCCCGCAGTTTGTAGCTCTGTGCAAATGCTCAGATTAGATATATGGGCATAGCAGTTTTTGATGAGAGCCTTGTTTGCTGGTCTAATAATCAATCCTGTTGGAAAAGCTGGCCCCTTGTGTCTGCAGAAGATGGGTCTGGCTTTTCAGAATGTCCCAGCTTCAATGGAGCCAAAGCCTTCCTTCAGCAGAGCTTCTGAGAACGCCTATGCCTTCTACCCTCGAGGTAGACTCAGAGCTTCGGAAAATGCCTATAGCGCAATCCTTTGGGGAGGGATTACATAATATTTAAACTGAGAATCAGTGTGACCCCCAGCACTGCTCACATTCATCTGTGGACATGGTCGGGTATTTACCTCTAGTGACCCTCAGACTCCCCCAGCAAATCCTGATGATAGACCTACCTCCTAGTGCAGGCACCGAGTCTGAGGGCCCGTGAATAACACCATCATGAAATGACATCTACACTGTTGTTATCATAGGTGTTCAATTTGTTTGCATTCATTTGAAAATTCCCAGGAATGCTATGTTTTGTGATAGGGTCCTACAGTCCAGGCTGGTTTCAACTTCAGATTCACCTACCTCAGCCTCTCCAGTGCTGAGATGGCACCGTCTGCCATCACACCCAGCTGAGACTTTGGCTCTTGACACATTTTCCTAGCAAAAAGCCCGTTTTGAAAGCAAATGTGATGAAAATAGTGAATGATTTAAAAATTAAGACATGGTGTCTAGAGACCAGGGAATTCAATAAAGAGAGATGGAAGGATGAACTAAAAATATATTCTTAAAAAGAGATAAAAGGATGGATTAAAACTGTACTACAAAGACAGAATGGACTCGAAGACAGCTATGGTCAGTGTGTGGCGTTTGATAATGTCAGAGTAAGGCAAGCAATACACACATTAGTTAGAAATAAGGTAGTGAACATATGCCAGGAGAGAGGCCAAAAAGGAGCAGTGTGGCACAGGGCAAGGGTGGGCCTCAGGCCTCATGGTGAGCCTCTGGCACTATTTGACTTTTGTAAACTGTATTTTATTTGCACATTCGTTGCCCATAGTGAAGGGTTTCAGAAACATAACTTCAGAGACACCATGTACTTTGACCAGACTTAACTCACAACATCCCTTTCCTCTGAGTTTTTCTTAAGAATTTATACATTTATGCCAGGCGGTGGTGGTGCATGCCTTTAATCCCAGCACTCAGGAGGTAGAGGCAGGCGGATCTCTGTGAGTTCAAGGCCAGCCTGGTCTACAAGAGCTATATCCAGGCTTTAAAAAAATAAAATAAAATAAAACCAAAAAAAAAAAGAATTTATACATTTACTAAAAAGTTGTTTAAGAAAAAACACAGTTGAGTTATAATGGACAGATCACACACACAGAGGAACACACAAATGTGATGTATTTCCATGACCTAGCTTTTGAGACACGTTTTCTCAGGCATAAACACACATGAGCACGCACACACACATGCATGGACATGCACACGCATGCATGCACCCAAATATAAGTAGGCAGCATCTGATAACTGAAAATGCAGGACTGGGTAGTGTGGGTGGATATGGTGTCAAAGCATCATCTTAGTTATCAGAAGGCCCTAGTATTCCAGAACCATGCAGCTGGGTTGTAAAGGAGATCAGCATCTTACAGCTCTGAGGGTAGGAACTAAAAACCATCCTGAAGGGAAGCAACCAAACCATCTGCTGGTCCTTGCTCTGTCTCCTACGAGTTGCTACAATACGTTTGTGTTATATAACTGGGGAAAAATTCATGACATTTCCAGAGACTAAGAGATTCCTCATTTTTTGGTGTGAAGATGGTTCATACGTGTATGAAGTCCCAACTTTACGGATAAATCCAAAAGAAATGAAGCGTCTTTTCTAAGAGGCCTTGAGTGTTCTAGTGGGAGTGCCTAACCCTGATAGGAGAAGCTGCCTGGCGAGCTTGAGATGGGACCGGCTACGGTTAGTTCTCTGGTGGTAACAGCTGTGGTTAGTTCTCTGGTGGTAACAGCTGTGGTTAGTTCTCTGGTGGTAACAGCTGTGGTTAGTTCTCTGGTGGTAACAGCTATGGTTAGTTCTCTGGTGGTAACAGCTACGGTTAGTTCTCTGATGGTAACAGCTATGGTTAGTTCTCTGGTGGTAACAGCTACGGTTAGTTCTCTGATGGTAACAGCTATGGTTAGTTCTCTGGTGGTAACAGCTACGGTTAGTTCTCTGGTGGTAACAGCTATGGTTAGTTCTCTGGTGGTAACAGCTACGGTTAGTTCTCTGGTGGTAACAGCTACGGGTAGTTCTCTGGTGGTAACAGCTACGGGTAGTTCTCTGGTGGTGTTCCTCTAGTGAGAGGAGGGTGATACGACAATAGCAGCCACCAGAATAGCATTCTCAGCAGTATCTGAGACCTCAGCCTAATAATCGTGGCTTGGCTGGAAAATTCAGGTTCAAAAAGACTCATTGACTTATCAAGAACCAATAACACTAAATAACCAGTCCAACGGTTAGACTCGTCTCTAACTCCTTGCCCAGTATGGGAGACTTCCTCTTTTACTTCTGCTCACAAAACTTAGAAAACATTTTTGCAAAATGGTTTTATTTGAAGAATAGTTTAGAATACTTTAAATTATTAATCTTCTGAACAGACTGTATCAGGAATACCCCACGGAACAGGGAAACCTGCTGATGAACAAGCCCTAATTAACGGTGTACAGCACTTACATTAGTAGTCACTTTCAGCCATATAGTAATATTTCTACAATAATTTTCAGTAAGAATTACTTTTGTTCACCATGCCCCATAATTTGGAAAATTATGATGTTAGGAGAAATTTTTACATGGCCATGAAATACCAACAGGCAATCATTTTCCTCCAAAAGTGACCTTTGGTGAATCTTTTACAAACCACTGACCCTTGAGAATCCCCATGCGACGTCAAACGCATGCTTGCACAGCTGTGAGAGTCTGCACACACATCCTAAATGCAGCCCACTTCGGTATTAGAGAGCAATTTCTAATTGATGTGATTTTTTTAAGGCTCTAAGATTTCATTTCCATCTTCATTTATGAAGCAAGAGCAACACAAAAATAAATTTCACAAAGCACTCCATTCTTTTCCCCAGAGAAACTCAGACCATAAAATACGGTGCAACATACTCTACTGAAGGCAACAGCTCAGTGTAAAAGGTCGGCCCAGGGCTTGACCAGTGGGCTGTGCCGACGCAGATTCCACCAGCTAGGTCATTTCTGCCACCTGCATTTGAAATAGCAGTGCACAGCTGGAGTTCACACAGAGTTAGAAATAGCTTTGTGTTCACTTTACCTCTTAATAACATGGAGCTACATTCTAATCATTAGCCTGTTTGTGTGTAGACTGTACTCAGGATCAGGACTGGGCTTCTTATTGAATTCTGAATATCATTGTAAGTCTTTCTTGCTGGACCAACACAAGGCAAAGCAAAAGAATCCTCTTTGTATTAAGGCAAATGAGCTACTGGATAACCTTAAAAAAAAAAAAGAATTGTTTCAAGGGATTACCCCTTGAGGACAATGCTTGCCAGGGAAGCACAAGGCCCTGCATTTGGTTCCCAGCACCAGAAACAAGAGCGAGCGAGAGAGAAAACTTGGTCCTGCTCAGAGTGACCCTAGCGTGGGTCATGCAGCGGCAGTTTCTAAAGTGACAGTAGCTGGCAAAGTCACTTTACCCTGTGTGTTCCTATGGTATGGATGCAGACCGTCATGGGTGCCGATGTCCACCAGGAAGTAACCTGGTTACAGCTTTAGCTTCCAGCTTCATTTATAAAACAGGAAAATTCACTCAGTCCCTGACTCATGAAGAAACTTGGTGAGATTCCTTCACCACCAACTTTCAAGGAAGTCCAAAGACACTTAGTTTTGGTAATAGAGACAGCACTGTACTTTATATGATACATCTCAGAAGTCCTCTTACTGTGCGCAAGGAGGGGATCAAAGCATTTAGTAGAAATTCTGTGTATGAAGGACCCAGCCCGGGTAACTCACTCACTGACACTTCCTTAGTATCCACTGCCTGTGACAGAGATTGTCTTCTGAGGAAACGCACATTCTGCACTTCTGTCATGTGCACCAGGCAGATGAGAGACCCCTTAAAGAATGGCTCTGCGAGGACCTCCCAGGAAATGTGTCCTTAATTACAGAGACTCATATCAGCGATCCCTTGTAAGACATCAGAATAGATGTCGGGGCGTCAACAGAAAGACAATACTCCTGAGAAAGCATACCTCTTCTTCTGTAGGCTTGCAAGCTTACGGAAGCCGGTCAGACCACTCTGAAGCCGGTCAGACCACTGTGACCCAGGCATTGTTGACGTGGTGTTGCTGTGTTTTTGTGTGGCCACACACACACACATTCCAGTGCCTGGCTTCAGGGAACAGCACCACAAGGGCCACAAACCCACCTGCATCCACGGCCCCTTCTTCAAAGCCCAGGTTTGTACTAGGGACCAACATGGTCTAACTGGCAAAGCCAGAGAATAGCGTTTCTTGTCCTTGTTAGGGACATATTGCTGGCATGGAATGGGTAAAGGCCAGAATGCTGCATAATAAGCCAACTAAAAAACCAAAAATCTGCCCCAGTGCCTGTGGTACCCAGCTGGGTGGCCTGGTCACTTCTGTCTGACAAATAGAAAGAGGAGGGTGGGACCAGTTAGAAGCAGTCGGATAACCTCAGAAGCTGTAAGTTCTGGGGGAAGTGAGGTGAAAAGTTCTCTAAATCCTCTCTTCAGGTCAGCAGAGTCTGCTTCTCCAAAACACAATGAAGTGTTGCCTGTTGATTCACAGGGCTCACATGTCATGGTGATTTTGTCATCAAAATCGCTCTCTTCCTCCCACTGGATTGCAAGTGCAAAGCCTGAACTAGAGTCTACTGCAAAGCCTGCGCGTGTGTGTGCACGTGTGTGTGTGTGTGAGTCTCTGTGTGTGTGCGTGAGTCTCTGTGTGTGTGCGTGTGCATATGCGTGAGTCTCTGTGTGTGTGTGCGTGTGTGTGTGAGTCTCTGTGTGTGTGTGTGCGTGTGTGTGTGTGAGTCTCTGTGTGTGTGTGTGTGTGTTGTGCTTATGTGTGTGAGTCTCTGTGTGGGTGTCTATGCATGAGTGCCTGTGTGTATATGTCTGTTTGTGTGCTTCTGTGTGTGACTTTGTGTATATGTGTGTGTGTTCTCTGTATCTGTATCTGCTGCCTGCCTGTCTTTCTCTCTCTGTGTGAGTGCATATATGTGCCAGGGTTGCATGTGGAGATCTGAAGTCAACCTCCTGGAGCTGGTTCCTCCCTCTACCATGTGGATCTCCAGGACCTAATTCAGGCTGTCAAGCTTAGCAGCAGGTCCCCCTATCTGCTCAGCCATCCCACTATCCGCACCCCCCCCAAACTTGAATTTTTAAAAAATGAATCCTGGTATTTCATCACCTACAGACCTCAATGTGAGACAGGTGCACAGTTACCGAGAGAAGAATGAGCCTGAGAAACTGGCTCAGACCCTTCACGCTCTGTGCCAGCCACATTCACAAAAAAACATAAAAAGGCTGACAGTTGTTAGCAAGTACCAGAGAACTAAGAACATGCGATCCTTGCCTGCTCAGGACACAAACACAGGATGTCATATCCCATGGCCAGCAGGTTTCCCATCACTGTGCCAGGGATTTCTAGCCAATCATACTCACTGTGGCTATAATGACCTTCCCCAAGGTTGTGTCTAGCAAAGAGTGAGGGTCCTGGCCTTACAACCCCTGTGTGGGAGGAACAGGGGACAGAACCAGTCTAGAAGCCTTTTCTTAGGAAGAAGGTGGGGGACCTCCATGCACTAGTTTTAATATGTATGAATTTCCACAGTAATGGGGGGTGGGGTCTGGTCATTGTACCCATAAGGAATCCAGTTCTCATCAACATGAGGGACTGTTAGGCAGAAGCTCTGATATGCACAAGGACTGTTCTTACCTCAGGGGCCAGTTTTTACAGCAGAATCCGCAAGAGCAAGGAATTTATGAATGAGGTTCTGTGTTAAAAACAGCAATCTGGAGGTTACAACAAGGAGAGAGAGAGGGCATACTGAAAATGCAGACAGAGCATCTCTCCAATATGGAAAGAATTGGCGATGTTCTGCACAGGGTTCTGGAATCAGAACCAAAACCGACCAGTTGTTCCAATAGGACATGGCTGTTCCAAGACACTGGGCTTTTATTTGACAAGCAGAGCAAGTAGGAAATCAGAAAGATACCATAGTCAAGAAGATATCCCAGACAAGAAAACATTCCTGAGGTCAGGAAATAAAGACAGGGACATTTCAGATCATTTGTTTTATTTTCCATTGACAGACTCCATAAATAACAGACATTTATTAAATACACAGACAAGCTGTCCTTGGGTGCAGTCAGAACTCTGATATACATCTCATACATTCATTCTCTGTCTACATAATATCGAGTATCAACTGTAAAACACATGGAAGGTATATTTAAATACACTGCAGAGAAACACCCAAAAAGCTTACACAAGGTGGTAAGACACATTTTCCTGCACTACCGAGCATGTGGGGAGGAGGCAGTGAGGAGAGGTGGGGAACTCGCTGCTTGAGTTCTTCAGCAGGCTTTAAGTGCCAATGTAGCCAGAACTGCACACCAGATTGTGGGGATTGTGTCTGTTGTTTGTGAGCAGACCACAGTAATTGCTGTGACAGTAGGTTCAGTCCTCCAACTCTTTCCCTCTGCCTCCATCCCTCCCTCCCTCTCTCTCACTTAGTGATTATCTGAGTGAACGAGTTCATCATTTTCTTTTAAAAAAACAAGTCCAGGCCACACCTCTTTGTCTTCAGGGTGAGCAGTGTATAAGGGTAAATGAAGTCCATTCCTGTCTCTGCTTCTGAGTCAGCCTTAAAAGACCAACAATTTTAACGGGTTGCAGTGGATAAGTCTCCCTACTATCTTCATGGTCTCCACCCACACCCCACACCCACGTGGCTACCCTTTCTAAAGCAACAAGAATCTTGAGGAGTATGTACATTGCATGCATCTCCCCTGGCTTCTCAATAAATCTTGATTATTCCAGAATCTAAAAACTATACAAGGAAACACACACACACCAACAAATGTAAAAGAACAAAGTTTTCTTATTTCCATCTCTGGTTTGCTCTCAATCCCGAAGTGCTATTGAATGATTGAATAATTTTTATGCTGGGAAGTCTGACAGCCAGTGACTAATTTGGGGCCCCAACCAATAACACTGTGAAAACCATTGGTAAAATAAAGGATCAAATCCATCTAAAGTTCAAGCAACAGGATATGGCCAAGGTGCCACCACTTTGGGTCCTGCCTGTGAGTTTTTAGTCTCGACCTTAACATATGGGGCATTTTATAATATTTTTCTATAACTCTGTCAAGAGATCTTTTATGAGATAAAGAAGAATTAAGCAGAAATATACATATACTTTCACTTCAGAATAGTTTAAACCTATTGTGATTAAACATATTTGTTTAAAATATCTTGGTATACAGCATTAGGCAAATTTGAAAACTCTCATTGTTTTGTTGTTGTTGTTTGAGACGCAGTCTCTGTGTTGCCTGGCTGGCAGGAAATCACCCCTTAAACCAGAGTAGCTTCAATCTGGAGTGATCATCTGGCCTCTACTTCTGTAGTCTGAGATTAGAGGCATGCACCACCATGCCTGACTCTGAAGTAACAGTAACACATTTGCTTCTCCAACTGAAAAAGTATTTGAAGATATTCGCTAAGTCCATTTTATTTAAAACATTAACTCTTCGTGTTTGACAATGTATCATCTCTGGCATCTATGACATAACATGAAGCCTAAATTCATTCGAAAACCATAGACACTTAGTAATTTTAAATGTGTCTCTACATTTCATTCACTTGTTCTTTCTGTGCGGTTTTCTGAGACCCTAATGAATACTTTCAAGTTCAGGAAAGAACTATAATCCATGCATGCATTCTTCTTTCTGTGGATACATATGCATGACAAACCAGCTGTCTGGGAGTAAACCTCAAAGCCAGTTAATCAGACTCAGAGATCAGGAGGCCACCTTCCGCCTGCAGAAGTCCCCTTTCTCCACAGCACATCACTGGACTCCAACCATCCCAAGCTGAGACTGTGGAGGATTTTTACTTCCTATCCAATAGCTTCTCAGATAACAAAACTTACAGTTTCTTCCCTTTCTGACTCCTTTTCAAGCTTGGTCGGAAACAGCCACTCATTTACTCCTGCTACGGAATCCCTGGGCAGGAATGGGTTTCGCAGCCAAGGGTACATTTCAGCCTGATCTGTGTTTGCAGCTTGATGAAAAAATGATGTCCTTTTGCTAGTCGTCTCTTTACCAGTGGAAGATACATCCTCTAGACAATACAGATGGCACTGTACCGTACAACCACACAGCAAACTTCTCTAAGGGCAGAGCTCTGTATACTCAACTAAATAAGAAGTCATTTGCCTTAAGGCTGGACCAGCTGTAACAGATATGTCAAGTATCCCAAGAGTGAGAAGAAGTTTTTGGCAGAATCTCATTCACTCGTCCACTGTACAATGTTTATTGGAAAGTCCTATATTCCAGACGCTACAGTAAGTGAAAGTGAAAGGTAAGTCAGGGAAGCAGCAACAAAATTACATTTCACCATTCAAATCCAGCCCTGCGTGTCTACTCATCGCAGAAGGTCTCAGAGAACACTCCAAAAGCAAACAAAGCCTCTTTTGGATACAGTTGTTTGAGGATGGGGGAGGATAATGTTGTCCTATATGCTATGAAACATATCTAAGAGAGATTTTTATAACAAGGCTAGTATATATAGCCCTATATTCGTGTCTTTATTTTAACATCTGGATTATGGAGCCATCCCGGATGGTGTCAGCACCTCTACTAGACTTTACATTCTGACTCACTTTTATGTGACCATTTAGACTAATTATCCTAACTCACCCAGGCCAGTGAGCATAATTGACCTAACAGATACATTGTAACAGTTACAATCAACTGTCTTCCAGACTGGTACTAACCACAAAGAAAATGCCTTTATGTAAGAAGCAGAAAGAAATCTCAAGCTTTGAAGAAACTAGGAAGCAATAAAGTACAAATCAAAATCTTCACATTAACTGGCAAAATTATTGAACTGGCAAAATGGGGGAGGGGGTGACAAAGAATAAAGGCAGTATTTGGGATGGTCCTGAAGGAGCCCAGTCTTTGTGGGGTAACTTTCAAATCCCAAAGCTTCTGGTTGTAATTTACCTGTGCCACAAGAAGACATTAAGCCAAAGCGTCAAGCGGTGTGCCCTTATATTGGTGTGAAAAGGCAATCCAGCAGCAGAGCTGTGTAAGAGCATTCACCCAAGGGCAGGGCAAAGGGTGAAGAGGAGCCACCATTCACATTCCTATCTTATAAGAAAGCCAGACATGAAAACATCTCTATTTAGTGTCTATATTGGTTCTAGAATGAGAATTGGTATTTAAAGACCAGAGAACACTGGTTGGAACAGGATGAACCCACAGTCTTTAGGTAGCATTCTGAAATGCTGCTTCCTGACTCTCATAGACTAGCTATGACTCTCCCTCGGGCTTCTAAGAATGCAAAATGTATTCAAAGGAAAGAACATTCAGCAACAGTGGGTGGACATAAACTGTTGTATTTGGAAAAGTGGAACTGGTTCTTATTTAGTTAAGGAGTAAACTTCCTTACCAACCCAACCAAAAGTTAGGTTTTGTAGAGTTATGAGTTAACAATGTATTAAACAATATTTAATATTTAAATAGCATCAAAACAACAAATATGTGGATACTGGATAGCTTATACATTTTTAAAAACACAACTAGATTCTTTAGAATTTGAGTGGAAAAACGGAGGAAGCAAAAGTCACAGAAACAATGATGAAAGAGAACACAACCAATATCCTTGAACAAAACAAATCTCTATGGCCTGGTCCCCTACCCAAGGGGTTTACACTCCAAACTCCCCACACACAGTGTGCTGGGACAGCAACTATCTGTATCCCAAGGAGCTCAAGGTCATTTATCATAAGTGTTTCATCACATAAATAACCCCATATTCAGCTACAAATGGCAAAGACTCAAACTGCTAGACTGTTACTAACAGATTTTCCTCTGTTTGTATTTCAGGATTTTGGCACAGAAGGGATTATCTATGCTCCTCAGACCATCTAGCTTTAGATCAAAAATTCCATCCCAAAGCATAAACAGCAGCAGCAGCAGCATGCCAGAGATGCCGTGGTCCAGGGACACTGGCTGCAAAAGCTGTGTGGCTGTGTGCACTGTCACGGCCCTGGCTGTACGATTTCGTTAGACAATGAGATGGGCTGCCCTTTCTGTACATCGCGAGAGCAGCTGGAGACGGCATTGGCTACCTGACAGAACTTCCGAAGAAGGATCTTTCTTAGCAGCAGATAAACCCAGGGGTCCAAGATCTGGTTCAGCGAAGCCAGGCGAACTGCGATGAGGAAGGAGTTGCACTCTTTCCCCTTTCCCATCTGTGTCTTGCAATGCTCAACGGATGTCTGACTGAAGATCATTTTCAGCATCATTATCTAAGAAAGAAGGACAAACAGTTGTCGTAAAGCTTGACAAGGCCACAGGCATCTCTGTAGAGGACCCCACACAGGCGGTCTGCATAACCTCACTGCTGAATGGAGGGTCGGTCCAGACACAGTAACACAACACCACTCCGAGTTCAGGCCGTTCTACGGATTTTCCCACATTTTGGGCAATTTGACATGATGTAGTTTTGTAAAACATGTGGGTTCTCGGGTTCTTGGCTTTTGAAATTTAAAAAACCTGGGTATAACACATCTCAAAATCAACCAAATTCATAGTAGGTTTGAAGCCAATTGAGACCTAATACTTGAGCAATAATGAATACACATTAAGTATAAATTCCAGTAATTCTAACCAAAATCTATCACTGAAGAAAAATTAGGAGTAGAAAAATACAACCACATTATGGTGATTCCCATTGTTGTTTTTTGTTTCTCTAATATGGGCACCATGGGAAGTTATTCATACACATTTAGTTGTGTATTACCGTTCCCTTTTACAATTACGGAACACATGACTTAATGATGTGAAATGACTGGGCCAAACTCAAATTTAAGCTCATTAAAACTACATGCTGTGGGATTGCAGAGATGGCTCAGAGGCTGCGAATGTTGGCTGCTCTTCCAGAAGACTTGGGTTTGATTCCCAGCACCCATGTGGCAGCTCACACACATGTGTACAATACATACATGCAGACAAAGTACTTGTTCACATACAGTAGCTATAAAAAACTTCACAATACATATTATTTTTTTTTAATTTTTTTGGGAGGGGGTCCATCTACATGTTAAAACAAACTCCAGGATCGTGGGCATTTGGGGCTATCCCCTGACTAGTACAGTCCCAGTGACTAGAGTCTAGACCAATATTTAGCAGATAGCAGACAGACATCTAGCAAATGCTTACAATACATATATGAATACAACACTATGGGGCATAAGCAAATATATTTGAATTAATAGGTATACATGGGTTAATATCTGTTATTTTCGTATGAAGAAAAATGTAAGGGTCCTGACGTTCAAAATCATTAATCATCAGAAAAACACAAATAGAGGAGAAAGAAGCATTTCATACCCACAAGACTTAATGAGGAACTGTGGCCACCAGAAGTGTTACTGAGCGGTGGGGCAAAGAGGAGCCCCCAGCCCCCTCAACTACCCTCCACCTCCCCGCACACAGGAGGATAAGGGATGAACCCAGGAGCAAGCACAAAAAATGCAATTTGCCTTTATTTCTTCACCCCAGGAATGCCAACCACACCATTGGGTCTTTCTGAGCAGAAGTGATGTGTGCCACCATCCCTAACAGAGCTGTTTACATTTAAATGATAATGAAAGTCAGGAACAACCCAAACTCCAGTTAATTAACATAGGCAAAGACAAGGGCTGACTTCACCTACCTAGACTATATAGCTACTGATCATGTCCTCACAAGGTGTCTTAGTATGGTTTCTATTGCTTTGATGAAGCACCATGACCAAAAGCTGGGGAGGAAAGGGTTGGGAAGGGTTTATTTGGTCTAGACTTCCACCTCATAGTACATCACTGAAGGAAGTCAGGACAGAAACTCAAGCAGGGCAGGAACCTGGAGGCTAAAGCTGATGTAGCGTCCTCTGACATCACATTTGAGTGGTAGCACACATAAGGCAACACACACACACACACACCCTTGCTGCTTATTCGCTTTTTCCCCTGTGGCTTGCTCAGCCTGTTTTCATAAAGAACTCAGGACCACCAGCCCCGGGATGACTCCACTAACAATGGTCTGGGCCTTCCCAAAGCCACAGGATTTCCACAACACAGGGTAACATCAGGATAACAAGAGGAGCCCCAGGGAGGGCCCAGCATCAATAGTGCAGCAGAAGCCAGAGGCCTCGGACCAGACCAATGACTCTCTGAAACGCAAGTAAAAATACACGGACAAAAGGGTTTATGTGGGACCCACTGTGTCACACTACAGTTTCCATGATGAGATCGATTCTTTTCCTTCTCTCTTTTTTCTTTTCTCTTAAATTTTATTTTGTGTGTGGTGGGGGAAGTTGCAAGGGCAAAGGGTGGATACAAAGGGACGGGGAAATGAATGGGATGGAGATGCATGGTGTGAAAGACTCAAAGGACTAAGTAAAATGAAATAAATGTGGCCGTGCAGATCATAAACATGTGGCTTGCATTGTCTGCTCACAGGACGCGTCTGTGGAAGCGACCTCTCTTGGGGTTCATCGTCCTGTGGGTGTTCTGTTGGGATGTTCCAGATTTAATTAGGCATTCCTTAAAAATCAAAAGACTCCTAACCGCACATTCTCTTTCACAACGCTTCAGAGTATCCACTAAGCTGTTGCCTCATCCTATGCAGCGCCTTTCACCCTGCCCACAGTCTCACCCCAGTCCAGGCCCTCCCACACACGCTTGAGTGGGAATAGGAAGGGTCACCGAGGCTGGACTGGCCACGCAGTGAATGTTTGTGTTTTCTAGAGCTCGTGTCTACAGCATCAACACCTGCTACGGTGCTGGACCTGGGTCTTTGGAGAGGCAACTCAGTTCTTAGATGAGATTGAGAGGGTGGAGTTGTTGTGTGTCATCTGTCCGGCATCCCCTGTCCTGTCCCGTCTAGTACTATCCCTGGCCCCCTTCGTCGTCCCCCCACGCTGTACCGGGATGGGGGAGTGAGAGGTTCCAGGTCCTGTCCTAGCTGTGAGGATGCAGCCTGAGCTAAAGACTGGCATCTGTAAGACAGAAAACTGGCTTTCATGAGGAACTAAACCAGGAAGCGTCTGGACCTTGGAGTCCCCAGTGTCCAGAACCGTGGAAAAACACACCTGTCATTCAAGGTACAACATCTTAAATTGTGGGGTTGTGACCCCATATGAAAACTGGTGCAGATACTGGAGATTCTTCAATAAGCTATTAAAAATTTGCCTTATGGGCTGGAGAGATGGCTCAGAGGTTAAGAGCACTGCCTGCTCTTCCAAAGTCCTGAGTTCAATTCCCGGCAACCACATGGTGGCTCACAACCATCTGTAATGAGGTCTGGTGCCCTCTTCTGGCCTGCAGAATATTGTATACACAATAAATAAATAAATATTAAAAAAAATTTGCCTTATGACCCAGCTGTACCAAGCCTGGGCATATACCCAAAGGCCTCAATATCCTGCTATATAGGCACCTACGGACACCTCCTTATCCATGTTCATAACTTCTACTCATAATAACAAAGGCATGAAAACAGCCTATATGTCCTTCAACTGATGAACAGATAGTGAAAAACATGTTAAACATCCATGATGGAATTTTATTTAGCTGTAAAGAGAAACTGTTATTATATTGGCAGATAAATGGATCAAAATGGAAAACATTATACCAAGTAAGGTCACCCAGGCCCAGAAAGGCAAATGCTGCATCTTCTATCTTATATGAGGGTCCCAACTTCGAATCTTCATATTTATGTGTTTAACATGGAGTACTGGTAAGTACCAGTAACTGGAAAGGGGCTGTGGGGAGAGTGGGCAAGTAAACATGAGTGATATCAAGAGAGAAAGGGATGATGCGGAGGGAAGGCATGAGGGAAGGGGGTGGGAAGGTGGGGCACGGGAATGGGGGCACACAAACTAAGGGTGTTTGGAAAAAGCACAAGTGTCCTATAATATATACGTATATAGGAAAGGGTGTAGTTGGAGCTACCTACACGAGGGCCTAAGGGACAATATTCCTCCCAGAAACCAGAGTAACCAAAGAGCCCAGCACCAGATGCAAGAAACTTCCTGTTGAGTTGTTGCTCGGGAGGAGGTGTCCCAGAAGCCCCCCAAACAATCACCATCCTCTGGGTTATCGAGAAGAACTTGAAGGCTTATTGATAAGAATACCACTTTCTTTGGTCACTGCATTTAGAAAAATCAAGCAACAATGTGGCTTCCTGGCCACACTGGCTGCAGTCCAGGGATGCCCACGTCAGATCAACCATGTCAGAGCTCTGGGACAAAGTCCTGTGGCTTTTGAATTACCAAGTGTCTAATAATTTGTAAGAGCAGCAGCAGAAAATTAATACCTCCACCACGCTGAGCTCCTGTAACCGAGAAAAAACGAGGAATGAGGGATAAAGCTTGTTTGCCGTCTTCGCTTTCTTGGGAACATTTTTTAAGAACTACAAAGGTAAAACACAATCACAGCTCCTGCCTGAGTGACCTCGGTTCCTATGTAGACCACAGACAGAGATGAGCGTGTGCTATTCAATGGTGTGTGGGTGTTCCGCGCATTTGATTAAAAGCTTTTACAACTGCTCTTTTATACTCAGTTGTTTTTTACGACAAACATACCAACCAGTCCTCATTCCCCTTATTTTAAGCAGTTGCAAAGTTTTACCTACTTCTTAAAGAACCTTATAAAGTCCAATCATCTAAAATCCAAATGTATTTGGCCACTACCTGTCTTTCAGGAATTGTTCTGATCATGTTACTTAAAATTGCTTGCAGTTATATTTTCATTTTCTTTTATAAAATGAAGTATCGCATTTCGCAAAGTCCTTCCTAATTATTTTTAAATTTATTTTATGAGAATAATTTATATTATATTTATAAAGTTAACCTAGGTTCCATGTACCTTAAACTGGTTAGTGGTTAGAAATTTCCCACCGGCAATGCAGTGGTTATAAAATTATGAATAAGTTCTCTAAGCAATAACTGGCACCCAGGCAGGCGCACCAGCTCTTCCCAGGAATCATGTGCTGGAACACACAGATAATTGAAGTTGAAGGCAGTGCCCACAGTGCACCATCTCCAGCTGACTGCAGACAAGGGAGCAGGGCCTCAGACGCCTCCTCTTGAATAAGAGTGCCAGTTGGCATCTGCCTGTGGGTTTCCTTATACTCGAGGAGCAAATCTGAGATGGTGATTTTTGTGTGGGCCTGCAAATATTTTTCTCAAACTGTTCAGACTTTGAGAGGAAACTTTGAGTATGGATCTACAACGTCCGGTAGAACTAATTGATGCAGTTTTGCTCTTTGTCCAGGGGAGAAGGAACACATAAAGCATATTCATCTCATAAAGAAGGGATTTTATTTTTTCTTTTTAACCAAATATATATGAATATTTATATGTATATTTGTATTATATATACATATGCATATTGTATTACATAAATACACATAAAATATGTAAAGCACATATATGTTTAAATATATATGTTTAATCACACACACACACACACATATATAAGTATATGTATGTATGCTTTGATTACTGCTCTTTCTGAGCAGCTACACATAACATGGGATCTGGCCAAGGGAGTAACATGACAGCATCCAAGGTTCCTTGCCTCTCCCCTGAGTGTCAGCTGGAAGGAGAAATCTCTACACTATAGATGAGGAGGACCAGAATGGAATGAAAGCAGTGACTTTTATGTTCTCCCCTGGCCACAGCCAGGTGGGACTCTTACAGCAATCTCAAGGGAAAACAATCTGCTCTTACCCCATGGCCCTGCTCTTTTATGTATGTGAACACAAGCCAGCAAGAGTAGTCTTCATATTCTGCGCTTGGATTTTACTCTGTGGCAGCACACACTGAGAGAATCTCAGAACCAACCCTTGTTTCAATAATGCCTTGAGTTGTTGGCTAATTGTACCATTGAAGGTGACAGATGAGTACACCCAGACAAACTAATTTGCGTAGCGGAGATTAAAACTGACAAGCCGGTCTTAGGCGCCATGATGGGACATTTACACATCCTTACTTCATTCCTAATGTAATTCTTTAAGAGAAATTTCCCCGTAAGCCAATTTTTATCTACGATGTTTTGCTCTGGGTTCTGTTGGGCTGCAGCAGAGCAACCTGCCCCACTGGAAATCCCCTGCCCTTTGATGAACACTGTAATACACTGAAACCAGTTTGGGCCGTTTCAAGCACGTAATTGCATGATATGAAGGACGGCTGGAGGAAAGAATGGTGGCTTCTCGAAGCGGCTGCTCTGCTCTCTAGCTGGTCGTCAGGTCACCTCTGGATCCCACTCTGCTGTTTCTGGAGCTCCCCTTGCAATAAGCACAGCGACACACTGCTCACAAACACTGAAACAAGGTTGGCAGTGCCCCCTCCTATTGCCAGCTGGAGGGGCATCCTCTGCTCTCTGGGTTTTGCAGACCACCAGCTGGACTAGAGACCCTGTGTACAGCCATATGGTTGGACTTTCTCTGATTAATTCTGGAATAAAGCTGGAAGTCAAAAGAGAATTGATTTGGAAAAGAAAATAAAGACAAAGGAAGAAGCTATGAAGTGAAAATTAATTCCTCATGAGGGAAACTTTACATCTTTGGGGTAAATAAAGGAGAAATACAAAATCCAGAGACAGTAAGTGAGGATTCATGAAGCTATGGGAAAGGTGGGCTCAGGAGCAAAACCGTCGGCTGTAGGCTGCCCAAGAGTTAAAGTCCTTTCATAGGTCAGACCCAGTTCTGATTGCAGTTAAGGACCGGCAATTAGTTTGGATCACACAATTCCCCTTCTCTGTAGCAGGGCTCACATCTTCTCCTGGCAGTGAACTTTCAAAGGTGACAGCAGGGAACTGCATTGACCTTCAGGCTGCACAGTGTCCCTGCTTCCAGCCAGGGGTTCTGTCCCTCAATAGCACAGGCTTCTACAGCAGAATCCTTGACATTCAGAGACAGCACAGTTCAGGAGAGGGGACGTGCGGGAACAAACATGTCCTCGTGCCCTAGTTCCTGTTTTATTGTGACAAGGCACTGACCAAAACCAGCTTGGTGAGGAAAGGGTTTATCTGGCTTACAGGTCCCCACCCATCACGAACAGAAACCAGAGCAGATGCTCAAGGCGGGAATCAAGTATGAAACGCTGCTCTGTGGAGTGCCACTTCAGGTCCTGTCTCCAGGTTCTTGCTTTTCTTATTTCTTTAAATATAATTTAAATAAAACCAAAAAATGTTCAACTCTACCATTGCCCACCCAAAGAAACATAGTTGTGATTAAAAGAAAGAATTGAAAATGTGGGTTAATTTAATATGCAGAATGTTGACATCAACATAAAAATGTATAATTTTAAAAGCCTAACTTTGGAAAAATGGACACTACGTGTGTGTGTGTACATGTGTATGTGTGTGTATATGTGTGTGTGTTTGTGTGTGTGTCTGTGTATGTATGTACGTGTGTGTGTGTGTGTGGTGTGTGTGTGTGTAGGTACAAATGTGTCATGGTTTGCATGTGAAGATCAGAGGACACCCCCAGTCATTGGTCCTTGCCTCCCGTCTTGTTTCAGACAGGTCTCTTTGTTGATCAACATTGTATATCCCAGGCCAGCTTTCCTGTGAGCTTCCAGAAAATTCTCCATTCTCTGCCTCCCATCTCACTGGGAGTGCACATCACTGGGGTTGAGCACACATGCTGCTGTGCTCAGCTTTACCTGGATTCAGGGGATCTGAACTCATCATGCTTACCAAGCCCATGAGCGATCTCTCCAGTCCTAAAAATGGCTTTCATTGGGTACATAATGTATATGTATTCCAGCACTGCCCTTTAATATCATGCTTTTGAAGACAAACAGCATGAAGAAATATTCAGGGTGTGGAAACAGAAGACATGCTGTGACTGTAATTAGTTAAGAATAAATTTCTGTGTATAGAAACAAAGTATTAGAAGGAGTTACCAGTGAGCAAGAATTAAGTCGATTTCTATTATCTTTTCTGTGTTTTTGTGATTTCCCAAACTCTCTACAGCAAAGATTTTATTTTTATATTTAGAATACTAGAGTTCAATTTAGAATATTGTAAGATTACTTAGCTCTATAAAACAGTCTAATAACCTGGTGAAAAATTAATGCTTGATCCCACCTAAAACCATAATGTGACCATTTTTTGTTTGAATTCTATGCAGCCAATGTCTGTATAATTTAACAATTAATGGGAAAACAGTTTTTAGTTTGTAAAAAAAAAAAAACAAAAAAAAACTTGGCTTAGCCAACATATTCATTAGGGTTCACTAAAGACAAAGGACATTTTGTGGTATGTGCTGGCATCTGTTACCACCAAAGCACACTAATGCATCTCTTCCTGTGCTGTGATCAGTACATGGTATAGATTAGTGATCGGATTTCTTTTACTTTATTAATTGTTTAGGCTAGGTGGACCTGCCAGCAAGTCCCAGGGATCCTCCTGTCTCTCCCTGCCCAGCACTGGAGCTACATATAGGCCCAGGCTGCTGTGTCCAGCTTTTACGTCAGAGTGGGAGATCTGAACTCAGGTCCTCTTGCTTCAACAGCAAGCATTTTACCAACTTGAGCCATCTTCTTGGCCGTTAGTATTGCATACAAAGGGATGGGTTTCCTTACTGCATTTTCCAAAACTGCTTTTTTTTCTAGCCTGATTGGACAACACCATTATTTAACTTTGTGTCAAAAAAGACAGGGTCTACACTGTGGGACACCTTCATCTTACAGGAGGATGTAGGTAGACATGGAGTCACCTCTAGGTTCACAGTCCCACCTGCCCCACACAATCCCTTCAGCTCCTCCATGCTTATCTTCCAGGGGCATTGCATAAGCTGACCCTGTCTCCCCTCCAGGGCATTTCCTGTCTGTGCTCCTGGAACACCTCTGTCTGGAATCCAGAACATTTCACCCCACTTTCTAAGTCCCTCAGAAAAACAGAGAATTTCACTCTACTTTGGATTTCCAGCTACCATTTCAACATGCCTCGATTTCTGCTGACTTATCCTTGCCTTTGGACCTTCATGAGCACAGGTCCCTCGTTCTGGGAAGTCTATCCTCCTGCTTTGCTTGAGTAATTTTGCCTCCGTTCTGTGAGGACGTGAAACACCAGTTTATCTGGCAGGTCAAAAGCCAGCCTTGCTATAGTCCAAGCCAAGGCTGACAGAGAACCCTTTGACTCTGTTTCCCTTTCCACTTTGAACCTTTTCTGATGTCGTTTGCTTTTTATAACTTGTCTATTTATTTTAATTGTAAAAACATTTTTTCATCAACAATGTTTTCAGATTCCTGGCGTGTGAGTGTTTGAGTTTCAGGAACAATGATTCAGTATTTCCAAGAGTTCTCAGAGCTTTCACAATTATGACACTTTATATATTCTCCTGACAGTTTTCACTCTCTATAATTTGTATAGCTAAATCCCTGTTTAAAGAATGAAATACACTATTTGGAAACTTTAGCCAAGTGGTAGTGGTTCACGCCTTTAATTCCAGCACCCAGGAAGGCAGAAGCAGTTGGGTCTCTGTGAGTTTGAGATCAACTGGTCTACAAAGCAAATTCTAGGACAGTCAGGGCTACACAGAGAAACCTTGTCTCAAAAAACAAACAAATGAAGGAGGAGGAGAAGGAGATGAAGGAGGAGAAGAAGCTACAGCCTTTTACATGCATCATGGCAAAGACTCACACAACAGCATACTTTGTAGACAATAAATACCTTTAAATTTACAAATGACTGAAAGCCAAGGGTACAGTGTGTAATCTCCATTTTTGTGGTAAAGAGTCTGGGGTTTTAATCTAAGAATCAACCTCACATTTAGCTTCCTAATTCCCTCTCTCCCTTTTTTCCTTCCTCCTTCCTTTCTGAGTCACAGTCAGTCGAGATTCAGATGGACTATAAGCACCTCTTCCTATCACTCATAATTTTAAACAGAATCTTCTGGGATTCAAATCACAGCAGCAGTAGTGACATGAAACTTATAGACCCAGATTGATGAATAAGAAAAAAAAGTATATGCTTAAAATAAAATTCCTTGAGTCATTAGAAGAATTTCTGTTTTCTGTTCATTTGTTGGCACTTTCTCCAAAAATATACCCCAAGGAAAAAGCAGAAGACACAATGTGTATGATACTATGGTACTCTCCTTAGTATGGATGCTTACTGTCAAATATCAGTACTCCATGTCAGCATCCTTCTACTGCCGGGAGAGTGCTGGGCATGAGTCCAATACTCATTACAACAAGACCACTATTACAGCAAATGCTGATGTGCCTAGAGAGCCTGAGGAATGACACATGGCCTCGTCTGTTTTCTGATCTTATAAGAAGATCTCACAGCTTAGCTCACTGTGGTAGTTTGAATGTCAATGGACCCCATAGGCTCATATGTTTGATTGTTCAGTTCCCCATTGGTTGAATTGCTTAGGGGAGATTAGACGCTATGACCTTGGAGGAGGTTTAAAACCCCACATCAAGAGGCCCAGTCTCTCCCTCAATCTTCCCCCTTTCTCTGCCTCCTGCTTGTGGATCAGATGTAATCTCTCAGCTACTGCTCCGGCATCCGCCATGCTCCTCACCATGGTGGATGACCATGGACTAGCACACTGAAATTGTAAGCCAGTCTCCAATTAAATGCCTCCGCTTATAACTTGCCTTGGTCATGGCGTTTCAGCACAGCAATAGAAAAGTAACCAAGACAGCCGCTCATAAGCACTATCCTGCTGACCTGTGGTTTGGGGCTAGGAAGTTCAAGGGCACTGGGCTAAAATCTAGAGAAGATGGAAGAAAGGCAGATAAAGTCATTCCAGTCAGAGAAGAAACCAGCTGCCCTGCTCCCTTCCATCAGGACCCAACTAATGCCATGATACAGCTTTAATCCATCCGGAGGCTGGTCCCCTCAGACCTAATCCTCTATAATTCCACCTAAATGTTGTTACAATGGCAACACATATTTCAGAAGGGCATTCATACCACAGTATCCACCCTCACAAGTCAACTGACTTGCAAATCTTCCTTCCAGAGTTAGACTTCTAGTCATTAAGGATATTGGAACTTCTAGACTCCATATTAATTCATTTTCTTTTTCCTAACACCAAAAGCATCCTCATGGAATTGACCATTTTGCTCATATTAACTCCAGTTGATTGTAAGCAGGGGCTGTGCTATCCTTCAAGGTCAAATCCACAACAGAAGGGGCTGGAAGCATCTCAGTGGCTGGATTGTCCTTGATACTAAAAGGCTTTGTAGCCTTCTGACAGGAGGGGACACTCAGTCTCTAGTGCTTCCCTCATTCTGTTAATTAGATGGGACTCCCACCCACGTCATAGCTGCTGACAAATGTTTTTACTGCCCTGTCTCCTCTTGGGGACATTGGAATGAAGGGAGTCCTTTGGGGATACCAGCCTCAAAGATGCCTATTCACTCACAGGTTGGGAGCGTTTGGAAATCTGAGTGTTAGACTTTGAGTAAAACCTGTGTGCTGCTTGCTGTCTTATTGAGCTTGTATATTATGAGAAAGGCATGGACATGTCTTCATTGCCATCATTCAGGTGTATAAACTCAAGTGAGGAGGAGTGTGGCCTTGACACGCCATGGGTGAACATAGCCGGCTGTGTCCCTCGTGGGTGCCTGTCCTTCCCTAGCCATCACCCTCTAAGATGCCATGCCCTTGCTGTCTGCCAGTCTTTCCTTCTGTGTTCTACACGGGTGGCAGGTGAAAACCAAGTGTCATTCGGTATTTCCATACAAATAGTTTGGCGCAGGGTGAGGAGACGCTTATTGCTTCCCGGCCACCCAGCCAGGAAATAACCACTCAGAAAACCATATTATTTGCAATACTGTTTGGCCAATATTTCTGGCTAAACTCATATCCTAAACTAACCCATTTCTATTATTTTGTATATCGCCTCGTGGCTGTGGATTACTGGCTAAAATTTCGACCAGTGTCTGTCTCCGGCATCTCTCTCTAACTCCACCTTCATCCTCCCAGTTCTTTATACATTAACCAATAAAAGCAACACATAGACAGAAGGACCTCCCACACCAATAGTAAACTTTAGGTGCTCGTGGAAAACTCTTGTTCATTTTCCAGGAAATCTGACTTTAAGACATCACTTAAACTATGATCAGCACTTGATTTTGTACCAGGTTTGAGAAACTTAAGAAAGATTAAAACACTCTATTTCATAGAAGATTGGCATTTTCAATGAATCTTCATCTATGTTTGCTGTCTTGGTGAGTCTCTCTCTGGTCCACTGGCTTACTAGAGTTAATATCATTTAGTTCAGCAGCAACACAGCCACAGAAGGCGGTACAAGAGGGAGACACTTATTCTCCCAAACTCCGACTCCCCAAGGATCCCAGGCTCCCATGAAAGCAAAGATCCATCACCTGAGTCCATTATCTCTGTCTCTCCTCAGAGGTGACCCCTGCAGTCCATTCTCCCCACAGTATTTATTCTCTCAAGACACAGCTTAAGCAGGCAATTACAAAACTATCCTTGCTATTATCTCAATGAAAATGCTTCTGGAGAATTCGTTTTAAGTTGTAACATCAGTATTTTCAGGAATGGCTTTGCAGGACTAGGGGAGAGAAGATTTGGACATATATGACCCTATGCAAGCAGAATTTCATATTTCTCAAAAGAGACTTATAGAATATATAAGCAACAAATGTGAGCCATGCCATGCATTTTAGCCTTCTGGTCGACTCATTTTCAATTGATAAAAAGAAACTCATAGATTTGATTTTGGAGAATATTTAATTTTATTCAATGTACCTGAATGTTAATTTCAGTATGTATTGATTCTAAAATGTACTGAGATGTAGCCTGGTCATGGGGATGTGTTTAGGTCAGGAATGACACACTGATCAATGAACAATAGCAACAAAATCCTCTAAGTGGTGGGCTGTGGTGGTTCATGCCTTGAATTCCAGCACTTGGGAGACAGAGACAGGAAGACCAATGTGGGCGAGAGGGCTAATATATAGAAAGTTACAGAAAAGCCAGGGCTACAGAATAGACCTGTCTAAAAAAAGAAGAGGAAATTGATAGAAAGAAAAAAAGACTTCCCAATTTTCAAAAACTTTTACAAATAGTTTAATTCATTCTTGACACTTCATATATGTACATAATGCATTTTAATTGCATTCATCCATTGTCCTCTCTCGCCAATTCATTCCAGGCCTTCTTCTTCCTAACAAGTCTCTGCCCCAATTTCATGTCTTTTTTGTTGTTGTTGTTGTTTGTTATTTTGTTTTGGTTTTTGATTTTTTGAGACAGGGTCTCTCTATAGCCCTGGCTGTCCTGGAATTTGCTCTATAGACCAGGCTGGCCTTGAACTCATAGAGATCTGCCTGCCTCTGCCTCCCCAGTGCTGGGAATAAAGGTGTGTGCCACCATCACCCAGTTTCATGTCTTTTTATTTAAATGGCCCACTGGGTTTTATTAGGATTGCTTACACGAGCATGGGTGTGTTTGCACATTATCCATTGAGATAAAGTCCTTCACGGAACCTGAAGCTTGTTAAGGAGATAATGTCCTTCACGGAACTGAAGCTTGCTCACTTTGGCTGGGCTGGTATCCAGAGAGCTTCAGCTATGCTCCTGTCTCCAACCCCACCCCTATCCCTGGGGTCGCAGACACCCAGTCACACTGGACCTTTTACAGGGTTCCGAGGAGTTGATCGCAGATCCCCAAGTTTGCACAGCAAAGCTCTTGTGCCATGAATCATCTTTCCAGCACAGATTATTCAGTTTGAGAGATTAGCCGAGAAGCCTATGCTAGCTACCATCTGCCCATAGAAGGTCATGGATGCAGCAGATAGCAAAGAGAGCAACATACGGCGAACCTTCTCAGTGTCTTCCCAGAACCAGTAACCCTGTTACTGAATCCCCCATTATTTTGCTCTCCCCAGAGCACCTTTCCAGACCTCCTCTTCATTTTTCATTCTGTGGATCCCAGGCATTGGGACAGCTGTTTTCTATTGTTCTCACTGCTGCTTCTAATTAAGTCCTCTGTTACAAAAGTCACATTGTTTCTCCCCTTCTTATCTATCCTAAAGGTATTTTTTGTCTTTCTAAGAGCTTTTGTTCCATGTAACAAATTGGAAACATTAGTAACTACTACAAAAAAGGTATACTATTATTAAAGTGCTCATGAACCTCACTGTGGCAACTGGACCATCATTCATTGGTACAAGTCCAGTTATTGCTTTGGAATAAAAGCTGTGGTTTGGGTCACTAAATACCATTTATTGGGTGTAGGCCTTAAAGCATGCTGTTTAGCCAGAAAATTAAAAAAAGATGAAAGCATTGCTGCCATGTTTCAGGATTAATAGCAATATTAAAAACCACCTAGTACAAGTAAAAGTCTGAGTGGGGATTTGTCGATGATCTTCGACTCCAAACCTTGCCTCCTTTCAGGATGTTGCAACCTCCTTCTTCATTTATCCCACAGACGTTATGGAGTGGCTGCTATGGCCACACAGATACATCATCAGTTATGCTCCACTCCTAAGCAATTTATACTTTATAATGAGCCAGATAAACACAAGAATATTGACAAGAAGGAAACTATGCAGCTTGCTTGCTAATTGCAAAGGCAATAAAGCCAGATAGATTTGATATGAAGGCTGGCTTTGCCTTCTTTTTTTTTTTTTTTTTAAAGCTTTGTGACCTGGAAAAATGCCTTAGTACTGAAAAATTATTTCTTCATCTGTATACATGGTGTGTTTGGCAAGACAAAGTGAGGCTGTGCCCAACATGCATAGTTCTGGCCCTTTAAGCAAGCACTGGCCAGCGGAAGGCGCTCTCTTCCTTGTCAATGCAAATATACCTGCATCTAAGGAGTAGTGGGTGAGGGCATGCCAATCACTCCCCAGGTTTAGGGAAGTGCCCTTCTTACTAAAGGAGGAAAAAAAAAACAGCTGGTAGTCTGGAGAATTTGGGAAGAGGAAGCGTTCATATGTCTGTGTGTGAAGATGTGTGAGTTATTCTTGGAGCTACAAGTCTTATGAATGAGGCATGGGACAGGGCTTCTCTGTAGCTTTGGAGCCTGTCCTGGAACTAGCTCTTGTAGACCAGGCTGGTTTCGAACTCACAGAGATCCATTGGCCTCTGTCTCCTGAGTGCTGGGATTAAAGGTGTGGGCCACCACCGCCCAGTAGAAATGGGACCTTTTAATGGACTACTGGTAGATAGGTAAAACTTCCATCACCCTCTATAGGGATTTTCAAAATATGTTTCTGAGAAACCTGTGTTGCTAAGACTATCATCGGTTAACAAATTGCTGGATTTCCCAGAAAGTCTTTAATAACGATGGCTTGCTGGACTGCACAGGTTTTGTGATTTTATTTCACTGTATTCTTCCTGATGAAGTGATCTGAAAGTGTTTAAGCAAGCTAATCATACAAGGACTGATGAGACAGGGCGTATAGAAGTGTCTGATCCACTGATTGCTAGACGTTTGATCCAGAAAGGTCTGCAATTTGAAACTTCATGAGTGCAGCTGAAAACCATGGGAATGGAAACTCCGAACTTGTCTTGGTGAAGGTTAAATCTGATACTATGAAAGGCAATTCCCTTAACCTGACGGAGATTGCTCGGCACACAGGAGCCTTTTTTTTCCTGCCTTGCCTCTCTTCATGGTCCTCTGCTACTTCATTTCTCCAGCAATACACATACTACAATGCTAATGTTTCTGAGCATTGTAATAGATTCGACGGTAGAAAAGAACTCTGTCTTTTATTATGACAAACACCCTTTAGGAAATTCCCTTTTCTTCCATTCCAGAAACAGAGGCAGGGTGCCTGGTGCTTCTGCTGACCCTTTGGCACAGCCATGTCTACCCCAAATCTTCAGAAATGTTTGCTCAGCAGTGTGCAGAAAACATTCTCTGCCAAGGGATGGTCAACAGCAGCCCAGCCTCCAGCTTCTTGCTGACTCCCAAGTCCCACATCGTTCCAACGTTCTGCTGTTTGCTAACTAAAGCCAAGTCCAGGGAGGAGGCTGGAGCTCTAAAGTCAGAAGATTTCTCTGTCTCCTGACGTTGATCAATAGCATAATTTAATTGGAAGTGGATGCCAGAGGGAAGAGCTTCAGAATTTCCCTCATGTCTTGTGTAGAACGAAAGTTAATGTTAGGAAATTTACTTTTGGATCCAGGCTAATCTTGGAGGAGATCACTATCCCTAAATAATGTTTTAAAATCTGCTGTTCAGAACGCTGGCCTCGGCTCAACCACTAACGTATCAAGAGAATACAGACTGCGGGCTTCTCTTTGTGGAAAAATCAAAAACTTTTCTCCTTTACTGACCTCCTCCCTGTGGCACTTAAGGATTAGTTTTGAGCATTTAGAGTCTCATTGCAGACCTCTTGAAAAACTCCACTCACTTCAGGAAGATTCTCGAGCTGAACTCCTTCATCATAGCTTTGCAAAACTCTCACAAGTCTTTGAAGACAATGCAGGGTAGTGAGACATTTTGTCATCTCTAGCTGTCCCTTGAGAAAGAGCAAAACAGAAGGAGAGAGAGAGAGAGAGAGAGAGAGAGAGAGAGAGAGAGAGAGAGAGATCTATGATGTTTAAATGGTGCTTAAAGACGACATAGCCACTGAAATATTGTATTGCTGTGGAAACAATAAAGCCCCACTTGCAGATGGTAAATATAAGCCTAGAGACTTGAAGCTGTAAGCAAAGCTGTGGTTGGCTCCTGAGAAGCAAGGACTAAACTGGGGATTTGGACACTTGGCAAGACACCAGAGTCAGGGATCCATGAGGAAGGCTGTCTCCAGCCACTTCAGCAACTGACAACCCTTGCTGTTACTGGAGCCAAGCATGTGACCTGGCCCCTAAGTTTGCCATGTTTGCCTAAAGTGGTTCTCAGTAGTTTGCAGTCTCACAATCCTGATTTGAGATGTGTGGAATATGAACTTGTGAATCATTCCCACTTGGAAAAAAGTGGATGATCCTGACAGCTAGCTTAATCACAGATGCAATAAACAGTTCCTGCTGAGGTCTGGCTTGCAGATGCACTCCGTCTGGACCTTATGTGGAGGAACAAGTGTCTTAGGACAGAGTATGTTTTGTAAGTAAACTTTGCTAGTCTGTGTATTTCTGAAGGACTGTTCTGAGTCAGGCCTCAGAGGGGGAACATCACCCCCCACACACACCCCACCAAATACCCAAAGACTTAGCACCCATGAGCTAGAACTGAGAGCAGTCACTTCCCTCTCAGGGAGTGGGAAAGCCGTTTGTGGGTAGCTGGCCACCTCCCCTCCAGAGGTCCAGTGAGGTAGCTGGTCATAGTCAGCTGACTGGGATGGAGGCGCTGAAGAGATGTGGTGATTCGCTGCTCGCCGTCTCCACTCCATGCCTCCCTGCCTCTGCCGCCCCCGCCACCTGGACACAGCGGCCTTCTCACTGCTTTGACCACCCTAGTCTTGTTTTCCGCAGTCCGGTCCGCACTGCTGCCACCCGAACCCCACCTCCTGGCTTCAAACCTTTCAATGGTTCTCAGTTCCTAGGCAGTGTAGAAATGACCCCTCCACTTTGGTCTCAGTCCAGTCGTGATAGCTTTCAACCTCTGGAATGCACTGAGGAAGAAATGCTCCCCTAGCCTAGAGCTCTGATTCTCAATAAAAGCAACTGAAGACAGGGGCAGGTTTATCTCGATTCATGACTTAAGGACACTGTTCTTCACAGCAGGAAGGTATGATGGCCGGAGCACATGCGGCATCAGGAAGCGAGCGCTAGCGATCCAGTCACTCCCTCCGTTTCTTCTTTTCATTCAGTTCACGACTCTAGTCCATGTGCTAGCCACTCACTTGTCTCTTCAGAAAAAACTCTGGGAATACTTCAAAGACATGATCAGAGCTGTGTCTTCTAGAAGATTCTAAATCCAGTCAAGCTGGCAATGAAGATGGATCATCACGCTTTAGTCTTTCCAGTCTTTTTGGTCTCAGCTTAGATGTGACTTTCAGAGACATTTTTCCTGAAAGCTCAGTCCAAGAAGTCTTACTTCCTACACTCCATATCGCATGCCTTTACTCACATCTGGCGCAGTGAGTGAGTTCTCAGCTCCATTTCATGAAAAGTGACTGGAAAATAATATTAGTCTCATGACAACCTCAAGTTTCTCCAGAGACCCACAGTTGAGGCTACAATTCTACAAACACAAGGTTCATGGGTTTGCTCTACCAGGGTGTAGGACAGTAACTCACACACAATTGATGTGGGATTCCCCTCTGCATGATGTGAATATATTTTATTACCATTGGTTAATAAAGAAACTACTTTGGCCTATGGCAGGGCAGAATATAGCTAGGCCAGAAAACTGAACTGAATGCAGGGAGAAAGAAGGCAGAGTCAGGAGACACCATGCAGCTGCCCGAGAAGCAAGATATGAGGTAACAAACCACAAGACTCATGGTAAAATTTAAAATAATTAAAATGGGTTAACTTAAGATGTAAGAGTTAGTTTATAAGAAGCCTAAGCTAATAGGCCAAAGAGTATGTAATTAATATTAAGCCTCAGAGTGGTTATTTTGTAAGCAGTTTCGGGAACAGGCGGGCAGAGAATGCCCAGTGCAGTGGGACCAGCAGGATGGAGCAATATTTGTAGCAATACACAAACAGTGTGAATGCCTGCAAACTGGAAGCCTTGGTGTAGGGGAGCGCCTCTAGCCATGAGCTCAGGAAAGCCCACAGAAGTTGGGTGGGGGAGGGGATCCCCAAAAGTCATGGGACTGTGGGTGCCAAAGCTTTGTGAGGAAACAAAGCCATGTACTTTGAATGAAGATAGTGTACTCTCCTGAAGTCACATCTGCAGTGTCCAGAGCGGACAGAGAATGAGAAGACATGGCTTCATCTGGGTCACCTCTCTATCTCAAAGGAAGGTTCTACTCTGAAGCACTCTTGGATTTTTCCTGTTTGAACCAGCTGGGTCAGTTTCCTCCTTGCCAGGAGTTGGGGAATGTGACTAAGAGTCCTGCGCTAAGGTGGCTGGAACGTGCATCCCCTACTTGCACATTTCTCAAAAGGACAGCTCTTCCAGTCCCAGTCCAGTAGCAGCTGCCCTGCTGGAAGCGCTGGTCTTTACACCCCACACTGTCAGGTCTTTCCATCCCACTATACAACACCCCTACTGCTCAACCTACAGCAAAAAGTGCAGCCATTACCTGAAGCTAGGTCTCCTTGAATGGTAGCTATGGAGAGTCTGAGGATGGTACAGGAGAAACCCTTTACCCACTTCTTCAGCCACCCTCAGTATTTTCTTCAATGTGAGATCACCGCTGACTTGGATTCTTTCAGTGGGAATATCTCCTAACCCCACCTAAGCCACCCTGTCATCTCTAGACCCTAGGGACCTGAGCATTTTTGTCTAGGGTCATAGAACAATTGATGGTTTGGAATGTGACTCGAATGCTCTACCCCAAGTCATCAGGGAGGCTGATGATAGGCTGCTTTCCTTGCCTGGTCAACCTTTGAGAGGATCCTTGTGAGTCAATGGCAGCCACATTGTCTTTAGCTTATTTGAGCTAAATGTAAAGAATGTCATTTTAAACCCTAACTATACACATCACCATTTTTTTTTTTTGATTTGGGACTGTAAAACACTGGTCTATTCTAGTAAGGAAGAGTCATGGCAAACCAGAGCTCTTTTTTGGTGTTTGGTGGCCACTGTGAAGCACATTCAGAATTCTAGCCCCAACCCTGACTCTTAGTCCAACTGATACAAAATCTTAAAGTTAATATTCTGATCTATCATTTATTTTATTTCCAGCTTGTTTGATATTCATTTTCCTGGGCTTGGCATATAGAGAATTCTAAGATGATTGTTTCTCCTCCTCCTTCTCCTCCTCCTCCTCCTCTTCCTCCTCCTCTTCCTCCTCCTCCTCCTCCTTTTTTCTCTTTCTCCTCCTCTTCTTCATTCTTTTGGAATGTTGGTTTTTCTGAATTAATGTATACAAGTTCCTCTGTGTCTGTCATAAGCATTGGAGTACCTGGTAGGGATTCACTAATCCTGCAGCACTAATTTCATGTGTTTTGTTGCTAGGACACATGTTGATTGACTGACAATTTGTTCAAGTGTTGCAGAGACTGAGCTGTCAATTTTTAAAATGAGGGTTCTTAATATAAAAAGAAAAGGTTAGCTTTGTTCTATAAAACCAAGGAATAGTATTCAAATCCAAGGGTGGTGGCAGATTCTGACTCAGCTGGTTTAGGGCAAAGGAGAGTTTTCTAATAGAGAACAAACCAGGAAGCCCTGGGCCACCCAAAGCACCAGTGGCTGAGTGGGCCTGGCCATGGCCTCCCAGCTTGACCCTAATTAGCTCCCTTGCGTCTCTTGAACTGCAGTAATTGATGCCCACCTCCTGGTGGAGGTTGTAAGACGTTTGGAAACTCTTTTGTGCAAATCATCTGGCCCAGTGCTCAGGTCTGATGAATTCCATTTTGTTCTTGAAAAGTAGCAAACACTGTCTAAGGAAAGGCATTCAGGCAAAGCTTGATTTTCACCAAGAATATCCCAGAAAGAGGTCAAAGAGATGCTTGGCTTTACTACATGGTCTCCCTGAGTTCTGGGAACAAAAAGGCAATGCAATTTACCCATAAAGCAATGGGACTTCTTATACCTAACTCCACAGCCATTTGCCAAGGTACCTGCCCCTTTGGTCCAACTTGACCACAGTGTGCCTCGACATTCCATGACTTGGTTTCCCCACTGCTGCCCTCCCTGTCATCTATACTGTGCCAAATGACTCTCCTCTCATCTTTTACGGAAACTCTTAAGGGGAAAGGGATTCCTCTAATTGCTTTGTCTACATTTCTCTATCATCAGACTTGAGGGCTCTAATGTCAGCCTCTGATCTGCCAGGGTATCCTCAGTCCTCAGTTCACACCACTGCCTTACTCAGAGATCTACAAGGCTGAGTGTACTAGATTACAGGAATAAGTAGAGCAGTCTACCAAAAGCTTCTTGAATGAAGATGGTGTGCCAACCTTAGCCTTACCATCATGGCTATGATGGAGTTGGGCAGGTTGCACTTGAACACCATAATGTCTTTACAGGGAATACGACATAAAAATGCCTCCTAGAGCTGTGTAGCTGCCTAACCCTTGCCTATATGAAGCAGCCTTCCGACTGCGTATCTCACTAGAACCATCAGTGTGTGGTGGATGGTAGTAAGTGTTCATAAATACTCACAGAGAGACTGGATAAAAGAGTGTGCAGCCTTGTCCACGACATGTAGACTTCAGTGCTTCTTGCTCAGAAATATGCTAAACACCTTCTCCTTTGTGCCCACATTGTGTCCACAGCAGGGACATGTTGGTCTGTTAAGTGCCCCAGAAGTTAAGTCAGAACTGAAGAGAAGGTCAGAATGGACAGCGATTTTGTCTTACTGGTGAGCAGAGGGAAGAGCAGCAAGATAAAGCGGCTTCCGACAAAGCGTGACAAAGGAAACAGATGAGTGCTTTTGTGGGCCCCTGCATTGTACGCTGGCCTGGGGCTGCAGGGGAAATGAGACCTCTGCGATCTGCCAGGAGCCTGGTCAGATAAAGTAGCAGGCAGCAAGAGTAACTGGGGTATTTCCTACACCAAGACAATCTCCACTTTGAGGATTCCCATCAAGGCATCCTGTCTTTTAAATCTCTCACTCTCAACTTGAACAATGTACCTCCTTTCCTCCCCAAAGTTTTCTATTTGAACATGCACCTCTTTTTCCTCCCCAAATTTTCTATTTATTTCTTACTTATTTATTTTGAGGATTTTCTTGTTTTTGTTTTTTGACAGAGACTACAGTTTTTTTCTTCTCTTTAGCTCAGGCTGGTTTGGAACTCACAGTAATGCTCCTGCCTTCACCTCCCAAGTGTTAGGATCTCAGGTGCGAGCCAAGATATCTGGCTTCAAGCTTGCAAACCTCACACCAGTAACAGCAATATATCCTCAACAGTGAAATGCACTCAGTCTTCAGAAAGACGCACAAGACATGGCAATCACACAAAATCTACTTTTAAGAAACATTACAAAGGTAACTGAGTGTGCATTTTGAAAACTGCTTTTTTCCCATTAATTGCTGAACACAGTGGGCTTTCAACTCCAACATGACCTGTGTTTTATGGCATGGATTTTGCCAAAATTAATAACCACTTCCTTCCTTCCTTTTTTCCTTTTTTTTTCAGAATTAGGTGGTAAATGGTCAAGTTTACCTTTCTGTGTCTGCTTCTATCTTTCATTTTTGGTCCTTCACTGACATGAAGTCTGCACTGGTGAAGCAATGTGTAAACTCTGAGTTAGTGCAGAGATCCATCCCTAAGAATCCCTCCTCTGGGCTGCCGTCCAGGGACTATCTGAGCATACCACAGAACATGCTATCTTTGCTCTGTAAATGGATACCATGTGTTGGAAATGCCTGGTCAGCACAAGAAACAGTGAACACTTGGTTAGATTTAAGCCTCATGCAAATTCAGATCTGGGTTTTGAGTCAGCAGAGAGGCTCAGTTTGGCCATGCTGTCTGTGACTACCTGCAGAGATATCTCTACAGGCTCCACCCTGAGAAGTCTGCAAAAGAGCCTGGCCTAGACAACAGCCAGCTGCAAAAAGTGAAATCGGGTCTGTGTGTAAAGAATCCCTGACTAGAGAAATTCTCAGGAATCTACAAGGATGATCCCAGCTAAGACCCTAAGCAATAAAGGAGAGGGGACCCGAACTGGTCTTGTCCTGTAGTCAGACTGATGAATATCTTAAATGTGACCATAGAACCTTCATCCAGCAACTGATGGAAACAGAGGCAGAGACCCGCACTGGAGCACTGGACTGAGCTCCCAAGGTCCAGCTGAAGGGTGTGAGGAATGAAAGTATGAACAAAGAGGTCAAGACCATGATGGGTTCACCCACTGAAACAGTCTATCTGAGCTAGTGGGAACTCACAAACACCAGCTGGGCTGGGCAGGAACAAGCATAGGACCAAACTAGTCCTTCTGAATGCATGGCTGGAGCAGACTGTGGGGCCACTGGCAGTGGCACCAGGATTTATCACTACTGCACGTACTGGCTTTTTGGGAACCTATTCTATTTGGATGGATACCTTGCTCAGCATAGATATAGTAGGGAGGGCCTTGGACCTTCCACAAAGCAATGTGCCTTACCCTCTCTGAGGAGTGGATGGGGGTGGGTTGGGAGGTTATGTGGAGGGAAAGGGAGGAGGTGAGGGAGTGGGAACTTGGATTGGTATGTATACTGAAAAAAGAATCCCTGACTAGAAAAAGGCCACATAAGTGTGGGAGCAGAGAGAGAAGGGCTGCTGAAGCAGATGGACCGGCTGCAGATGAGCCCTCCTGCTCTCACAAGCATGAGGAGGGCACAGGATTGTGGTGACCCCTGTTCCACTAGAGAGGCAGCCGGAATCTAGCAAGCTTTAAGGAAAGGGAGGTCCTGACAACTGTCCAGGGAGGAGAGAATGAAGGGATTGTCGGCTCTGGATGTGGTGAGAGGAGAGGGATCATGAGTCACATGTGCAACATATGCACAGAATTCGGTGTTTCTCTCTATATGCAACATGTGTGCACAGAATTCGGCGTTTCTCTCTATATGCAACATGTGTGCACAGAATTCGGCGTTTCTCTCTATATGCAACATGTGTGCACAGAATTCGGCGTTTCTCTCTATATGCAACATGTGTGCACAGAATTCGGCGTTTCTCTTTATATGCAACATGTGTGCACAGAATTCGGCGTTTCTCTTTATATGCAACATGTGTGCACAGAATTCGGTGTTTCTCTCTATACGCAACATGTGTGCACAGAATTCGGCATTTCTCTTTATATGCAACATGTGTGCACACAATTCGGCGTTTCTTTTTATATGCAACATGGGTGCACATAATTCAGTGCTTTTCTTTTGTCTCTTTTTGGAAATACTATATTTTCTATCATGTTTTCTGTTTTGTTTTGAGTTGTAAAACACAACTTCCATCTTTTCAGTTTTGCAACAATAACAACGATGATAATGTCCCAGAAGGCAGGAGACTGAAGTGAATGCTGTCATTCAGTGAGACATAGTGGTGATATCCTTTATGGAAGAAAGCCACCAGCTTGCTAGGCTCAGAATAAAGCTCCATGCACTGTATGTCCACTATTTTCACACGCACCTGCCTAGCTTTTCATTACAATCCTGTAAAATGGGCTGGCATTTTTATCCCTGTTTCAAGGTTTATAAAAAGGGAAAAAGAAAATAGTCCTACAGGTATGTACCAATCACTTGTCTGATGTGCGCTGAGGATGGAGCATGAAATCAAGATAGGGGAGAGCTCCTTTAACGGCGGCCTCTCACTGGCAGGATCCGCAGCCCAAGAGAGGCTGTGGAGTGGGCGACAGGTGGTAAAAACAGAGAGGACGGGGCTCTATGTGACGATAAGAGCATGCCAAGTTCTCAAGCTGTCCCACTACCCCCATGTGCCCCTCACTGGAGAAGCCGCATGCTGTCCATCTCCCATCTTGAAAGAATGAATGATTGCATCTACCTGCATTACTGTGGCATACTTAGGCAGAGACCTCGGGAAATCCGCTTCCCGTCTTTATCTACGGAAGCTGGCATCTCAGGGAGAAAGTGGAAATTTAAAGTCATGGCTGGTGGGAGGACAGTCTAATCTGCCCTGTTACCTCCAGGATGAGGAATCATGGGAGAGAGGAAGCAGCTTCAGACACACTGCAGCTATGGGCCTCAGAGCCCAGGTGGAGGCGTAAAGTAGACCCCTGTATGGTTATAAAACACCGCACCTGCTGAAAGTCTGGATGACTTCCTACTGCCTTGGAGGACAGTGTTAGGGCCAAGAAGGGAAGCTCTGCCCTAGACGCTTCCACAAAACTCTGCAGCACCGCAGAGCAGCCCCAGGCGTGCTCCCTAGTCTTAGTCCTGTGTGGCTGACCTTTGCAGCTTTTCAGTGAGAAAGGCTGGTGGCTCACAGCTCTGCTATTCTGTAGAACAGCTGACTCTCCTCAAATTCTCAAGAAGCACTGAATTATTTGCATTGTCACAAACCCCAAATTTAAATGTCTACATCTTTTAGTTCTGATTTATCGCAATCTTTAGGTTATTTCGGCCGTAAGCTGTATCATTCAGAGAATCCCCTCCCTCCTACGTACTCAGCCCCATCAGTACACAGCATGGAACCAAACCGTCCCTTGTCCAAATTGCAAACTTGGATGCACGTAACAGTGATTCTCCCCAAGAATACTATCCTAGCAGAAGGGCCACCTCTGAGCATTGCAGATCAGAACGCACAAGGCTTCCCATGCTGTGATTAAGGCTAGAATTCCCAGGCTTCAGGCAAGCAAACAGCAAGCAAACCACAACCAAAACTGAAAGTAAAGTCAGAGGTGGTGTCCTGGGTCACAACTCTGGTTCTAATTCCATGGAAGATGGTGATTGGATTTTGGTGTTGCGGCAGCTGGTGACAGTCTCAGAGTACTCAGGCTGCTCATAAATCCCTGCAGCAATGCAAGGGTTCCATCCAGGAAGCAGGATCTTCTTTTCCTTTAGCTGATCTGCCTTCCCACTCAGTCTATCCTAACAATAAAGTGGCAGCCAGCCTCACCATCTTCCAGCCCGCATATATCCACACGCCAGAGTCCTGCTAATAATTGTTTTCCCACTCTCCATACACAGGGTTCTGCTGCTTGCCACCCAAGGGGGAGTCTTCATTCTGTCATCTGGGTACAAACTAGTAAGTTTGGGTCTGGGGAGATTTGACATGCATCCCTTTGATCTACTGCGCACACCGTCCTCACTAACTGTGCTTTTGGACACACTGAGGTCAGCCACGAGATTAAGCCATGCCATGGGACCTCTTTTAGGAGGGAATTCCTCTGAAAGTCAAAGGCATGAATTCCCGCCTATCTTGCATCGTGGTTTTTTAGTTGTTTCACCCGTAAGTGTAGAAGTTTACTGCTCTGAAAAAAAAAAAAAAAAAAAAAACCTTAGGTGTATGGGTGTTCTGCCTGCACACACAAATACACATACACAGATACACACACACACACACACACGTCTGTCTAGCATGTGTATGCCTTGTGCCCATGGATGTCAGAAGGGAGTGTTGGATCCCCTGGAACTGGAGTCACAGAGAGTTGAGCTGTCATATGGGAACTAGTGCTCTTGACTACTGAACCATCTCCAGCTCCTCTTTGACTGGTTTTGTATTAGTCTACTTAAAGCTGAAATTATAGACCTCAGTTCTATCACCAGTGCTCAGAATAAGAAAGAAAGATGGGGGGAGGGAAAGGGAGAACCAAACAGTATATTATATTGAAGTAAACCCTAAACTGTAATGAATTTTGAATACTCTCACTTCACAAAACAAATTATAGCCAAATCTTCTTAAGGTGCATATTTGAATTTTTATTTCTCCTTGTGCACCATGCAAACGTGGCAGGATCTACAGGTAGAGATAATTTGGGGTTGGCAAAATATTTTTACATGCTATAGAATCATATTGCCACCTAAAATAATCTACTAAGTCATTTATCTCTTGTATCTTATTAAAACAAATGCCAGTTAAAACACATCTCTACTGAAGTATTCCTATGAGGATGTGTGGACACCAAGCAGCCATGTGGCCAACCCAGGAATGAGGACAAACACTTCCAGGCTTCCGTGTCCGGCCCCAAGGCTGAAGATAAGCAGCTGTTTGCTCATCAGACCTCATCCTTCATAGCATCCATAGCTTTGGGTTTATTGTTCTTTAGTGGCTGCAGTAACGGTCACACTTCTTTGGGGATATCAGGCTACAAAAATATAAGGTGTCTTCCTGGCCTTGTCTGAACAGCATCGTTCCTGTGTCTAGGAATCTGAAGATTATGTGAAATCACTGGACTACTTGGCGGGCATGGCTCACGAAAGATTTTTTTTAAAAATCATCAGTCAGGAGGTCGCCGAGTCAACTGGCTGATGTCAACGAAATGGTAGTTTGATACAGACTAAGCGCAGCCAGTTACCCAGCAGGCCACTTCTTACTGATTTCATCAGCTTGACAGCTTGACATCCTGTAATCTGCAAAGCTGCTAGGCAGGAGAAGCTCTGTCCTCCCCCTAGGAGGTAAGGAACGGCAGCTGTGCCTTGCTCTGGAGAGGAGCAGGTTGTTCATTCTTTTCCTGCAAGATGCTGCTTTTACTTCTGTTCTGTAACGGTTACTATCGGAGAAGCTTCAAAACAAGACAAGTGTGCAGCCAGATGGAATATGGGTAACTAGATCAGTGTCCTATGAACAACTTCTCTAAAGACAATAGGAACTCCAGATTTTACTCGTAGTTAGAAAATATGCAGATGGTTTCTTAGGGTGACAGGTACAGGTGAAAATACAGATCATGGGGTTCTTGTAACCCCCTAGCCTACCGAAAAATTCTAAATTTGTACCATAGCTCTTTCTGACATTGTGCTGATATATATTTTGATGTTACACCAAAGAAATTTAAATGATTTTTTTGTTTTTACTGTGTCTATTCTAGGACGGGGAAGATGGTTGTGTGAGTAAAGCACTTGTCAGTGTGAGGACCAGAGTTTGGATCACTTGCATCCAGATAACGTGCTGGGCAGGTGACCAGGACAACCCAAGTGCAAGGTTGGCAGAGGAAGGGCTCCCTGAAGCAAGTCAGCAAGTTTAACCAACTGAAGAAGAGAGCTCTGTGTTCAGTGAGAGACCCTGCTTCATACATAAAGTGAAACATGATCAGAGACGACATCAGCCTCTGGCCTCTACAAGCAAAGGCACCGAACAGTGCACACTGCCACATGTGTGCTCTCCCTCACATACACGTGAATGTGTACCACACATACACATACAGAAATACACAAAATTGCCTGTTTCAAAACTGAGTTTCTCCTCTGGAACAATCTCATGTTGAATTCAATTAAATCGTTTTGTGAGAAATGAACTTTTAAAGTGTTAGCTAAAATGCAACGGAGTCAGATCGTCCTGTGGCCAGCCACCCCATTCTCTCCATGTACTGGACCATAGGGCAGGATTCCTGACTCCAGACAGTTGTGATAGGTTGGGAAACTGTTTGCCTTTAAAGCCATGCTTTAAACTTCAGTGAAGTGTTTATTCTCGGATCTTTGTCTTCCTCTGCTTGGCCACCTACACCTCATTCCTCAACCAAGGCAGTAAATGTCTAAAATTGGTGCTGGTTCTGGTAAACATGGTGATGACATCAGCCTGTGTTCCAGCTCCAGAACAGTGACCACTCAGCCACTTGTGGCCAGTTAGGTCCCAGCAGCACTGTCTTGTCTGCACAGCCCCCCCACCCAGTCCCCATGGGGTTCTCAAAGGCTTACTTTGTCACGATCAGGGATCAGGAGAGGGTGGAGGAAAAGAAGAACCACACAACTCTTTCAAAGGAGATCTAACATCAGGTCACACAGCAACATGATGTCCCTGACTTCACTGAACTGTACATATGAGATGACTGACGTGCTAAATTTTGTTAAAAGCTGTATGTCTGTGTGTATAATGGGCGGTAATTTCCCAGACCCTGGGGCTAATGCTCTGGTCATCTATTAAGTCAGGTTGCCTGCATCCTAAGTAAGCATCCATTCTTCGCGAATCAGCAAACCGCCCTTAACCACAGAAGTTTCTAGCTACAAGTGCCACAGAAGAAAACCTCAAAAACACCATGTGAGAGTGGGGGATAGGGATCATGCGGAAGCACCGCTTCCTCTGGCTAGTTCTTTGCTGGATGGTGTGGGGAGCCAGGGACTGAGGCATCCTTACCTCCTGTCTCTGGGATCACATAGACTTGCCCTTATGGAGGGCAACAAGACCCCAGTGATAGCTCGCCAAAGGGAGGGTGTTACCGGGCCGAGAGTCCTCCACTGCCGTGTACACACTGTCTACTGTCTTTCCAGAGGTTGAGGCGACTGCGCCTTCCCACTCTTCCCTACAGACTAACTGAGGAAGGACCTTTAGAGCCTGCACAGAGCTACATGGTGCCAGGGTTAGCTGCGGAGAGGAGGGAGGTGGCGCGGCTGAAGCCCTAAGAGAGGGGACCTGCCAGGCTCTTGTGTACTGAACTTTCTTTTGCAGCAGAAAATCAAGTTCGGGATTAAAACTAAAACACGGGTCGTTCGACTAGAGTTGTTATCACATCGGTGTTCATAACGCAGGGGGCAAACGTCAGGCTGCACTGGCCCTGAGACGCCCCTATAGACCTCTGCGCCCAGGTTGTCCACACAACCTGCGCCTGAAAGGCCGGGGCAGGCTGGCACTTGCAAGCTCCACAAGCGGCTGAGACGCTTGGCTGGAGGCTGCAACCCGAAGCTGCAGGAGCAGCGGCCTGCCCAGCACTCGGGATGCCATACACTTTCAAAAGTTTCCATTTACCGCTCCTCGCTACAAACGCCCCACCCTCACAACTACTTACCAATAGTGGAGACCAACAGACAGACAGCACACACATGATTCCCATGAGTTGGATGGCGGTCTCGGTGGTGATTCGGCCCCACTGGGCGCTGGACTGCGAGGCGGCGGCTTTGGCCCGGCAGCGGGACACTAGGGCTTTGATGGTCGCCAGGTTGCAGGCAAAGGTGACTATCAGAGACAGCAGCCCCAGGCATGCAAAGGCGGAGGCAAAGGCCATGCTGCCCGGCTCGCGCGCAGGGTCGGTCTCGTTGCCCGCGGGCCCGGTGCTAATGAAGCACCACGTGCCAGGCCACTGCACGCTGTAGCGACCCACACCCAGCACTGGCAGCAGTGCGAAGGCGAGCACCGCCAGCCACACGCCCAGCAGCACCGCGCGCGTGGCGCGAGTCTTCATGTGGCTGGCGTACCAGTGCGGCGCGCGGATGGCCAGCGCACGCTCCACGGCCATGGCACTGGCCACCAGGAGCGAGGACAGCCCGAACACCGTCATGGCCAGCCCGAAGAAGGTGCATAAGCGCCCCGATGGATCGAGATGCTCCCAGCGCCGCTGCGACAGGTACACGAGGATGACCACCGGGCTAGTCAAGAGCTGCCCCACCATGTCGGTAAGCGCCAGCCATCCAATGCACAGCAGGAAAGACTTCTTGCGCTTGCTCTCGCGGCGCCGGTAGCTGCGCGACACTAGCAGCATGGCCAGCGCGTTTCCCACGAAGCCGGTAACCATCATGGTAATGGGGAAGGCCACGGACACCGAGCCGCAGTCCTCTGCAGCGCTTGACAAGTTGCTGCGCGTTTCGGCGGAGCGACCCGGCGGCCACATGCCGGCCGGAGTAGCGGGGCCGCGGGGCGAGGGTCTCCCGGTTCAGGTGCGGAGAAGCGGCGCGCGCGGGGCGACGGCGCGGGCTCGGGCTCTGCTCTCCATCACCCGCCGCCGCCCGCGCCAGGCTGCGGGGTCTCGGCAGGCGCCGCCCGACGCCGCGCGAGGCTCCACCCGCGGCTGAGAGTCCGAGGGGCGGTGCCGCGCGTGGGCAGGCTGAGGGCGGTGTCGGCCGGGCTCACCTGGAGCAACGCCCCCTCGGCCACACTCACAAGCTCCGGGGTACTTCCCGCGCCCGACTCTATGAAGTGCTCAACCGGTTCCACGTCTGACACCTAAGAAAAGTAAGGGTGAACAATGCTGATTTCTAATCACGTTTGGCTGCCATTGAATTCTTTTTGTTTTTGTTTTTTTTAGGAAAAATAATACTTAACAATGAGACCCACAGCTGGAAAAGAATAGGGATGAGCTTGTGTTTTAAGTCCTCTTCATATTACTGCCTTATTTGCTTTGAACCAATTCCAAATTCATATTGGGAAAGTATTTTTCTAGGATGTCAGTTTAAAAGTTTAACAACAGCTGACGTCATTCTTGGCTGTAAAAGCAAGCACATGGATGAGAGTACACACTAAATTCACGTTTCCAGCACCGAGTGAAATTCTAGTATAAAAATTTTAAGAGCATTTCAGAATTCATTCATCAAAGAAAATAATGCCACCCTATAGTTAAATTTTTAAAAATTCCTTTCTATTTATTAATTAATAGAATTATAAATTAAATTCTATTAATTTGTAATATTAATTAAATATTAATATTTATATAATCTCCCGCTCTATCCCCTGTCCCACCGTGAGCACTTGTGTGTGTGTGCGCGTGTGTGCGCGCATGCCTGCTTGCGTGTGTGTGTGTGTGTGTGTGTGTGTGTATGTGTGTGTGCGTGCATGTTTGCATGGAGGTCAGATTTCAACACTGTGACTCCTGGTGACTCTCTCCCCACACCCAAGCGCTGGGCTTATAGCACAGCAGCTAGGCTTTTACTCAGGTGGTGGGAATCCCCATTCAGGTCTTCATGTTTTTATGGCTAGTAACTCTTATTTACTGAGGGATCTCCCCAGGTCCCAAAACTTACTGAGAATGCCCACAGTGTCTCTTCTTCACCTTAACTAAGTTTCAGTAACCCCTTTCTTGTTACAGCATTTTTCCATCCATAGTTATCTACTTTTTAGCTGTTCATCTTGCAAATGAACAACTTTGAGTCTCTGATGGTTGGTTTCCTGTGGGCACTTTCTGCCAGAGTCGGCGGAGTTCATCTGAAACAACACTGCCCTCTAGTGACTGAAAGGCGAACATGCACTCTCCTGTATTAATTTCTTTTCAAAAAATTTTAATCTTCATCGCTGTGGCTCTATAATAGAGTTTGAAGTCAGGGATGGTGATGCCTCCGGAAGTTCCTTTATTGTACAGGATTGTTTTGGCTACTCTGGGTTTTTTGGTTTTCCATATGAAGTTGAGTATTCTTTTGAGGTCTGTGAAGAATTGTGCTGGGATTTTGATAGGGATAGCATTGAATTTGTAGATTGCTTTTGGTAGGATTGCCATTTTTACTATGTTGACCATACCTATCCAAGAGCATGGGAGATCTTTCCACTTTATGCTATCTTCCACAATTTCTTTCTTCAAAGACTTACATTTCTTGTCATACAGGTCTTTCACTTAGTTAGTGTTACCCCAAGATATTTTATGTTATTTGTGGCTATTGTAAGTGGTGGTGTTTCTCTGATTTCTTTCTCTGTCCTTTATCATTTGCATATAGGAGGGCTACTGATTTTTCTTTTTCTTTGAATTGATCTTGTATCCTTCATCCAGCAACTGATGAAAGCAGATACAGAGATCTACAGTGAAGTACTGGGCTGAGCTACTGGAGACTAGTTAAAGAGAATGAGGAGCGATAATATGAGTGAAGGAGTCAACACCATGATGGTGATACCCACAGAGAAAGATGATCTGAGCTAGTGAGAGCTCACTGACTCTGGACTGATAGCAGGGGAACCTGCATAGGACCAGACTAGGCCCACTGAATGTGAAAGACAGTTATGAGGCTTGGGCAGTCTGTGGGGCCAATGGCAGTGGGACCAGGATTTATCCCTAGTGCTTGAACTGGCATCTTGGATCACATTATCTTGGGAGGGACACCTTGCTCAGCTTAGATATAGGGGAGGGCCTTGGTCTTGCCTTGAAGTGAAGTGTCAGACTTTGTTGATTCCCCATGGGAAGCCTAACCCTTTCTGAGGAGTGGATTGGGGGGAGGGGTGGGAGGAAGGGTAAGGCAGGAGGAGGAGGAGTGGGAATGGGGATAGCTATGTAAAATAAGAAAAGTGTATTAAAAATTCTTACTAAAAAAAGAAAAATTAACCTTGTGTGGGTATATGTGTAAATGTGTTCATGTGTGTATGGATGCCCATGACTGTGGAGGCCCAGGGACAATCAGGGGTATCATTCCCAGGAATGCTGTTTATAGTGATATTTCATTTGTATTTTAATAAAGTTTACCTGAAGATCAACCCCACTGTTCAGCTTTACAGACCAGATAGTGCTGACACACACACTAGTTTGCCATAGAAACCGGGCAGTAATAGTGCACACCTTTAACCCCAGTCCTACAGAGGAATATAAAATGGGAAGAGACAGTCTCATTCTGAGGATTCCTGGAGGCAGAATCATCATTTCGAACTGAGGTAAAGAGCCAGTGACTGGCTTTTTTGCTTTTCTGACCTTCAGTTTGAACCCCAATTTCTGTCTCTGGGTTTTTATTAATCGTGCTACAACTGTTCACTTCCTTTGAGACTGGGTCTCTCATTGCCTGGAGCTCACCAATTGGGGTAGAATGACAGTGAACTTCAGGGGGTTTTGTCTCCCATTCCCCAATGCTGACTTTATAAATCCACATCACTAGACAGAGCATGTCTGCATGGGCTTTGGGGATTGAGCTCAGCCTTGTACTTGAAAGGAAACCATCCCCTTTTCATCGTTAAGGACAGTTTTCCAATGGTCACTATCTGCTTTTCTTAGGGAATCTGATTTCTTTCTTAGAAATCTAGTCATTAGTAACAGTAATCATTGCCCTCACCCCGAGTTCGCAAACTTGCATCTCTGATTTGCCAACAAATCAGTAGAGACTAAAATTAAAGGGCCATGTTTTCATGTTTCAAAAAAATTTAAAGCTTATATTCACTTATCACATTTTAATATTTAATGTATAGGAATTTACTTCACCATATTGAACTTCCATAGTAACACTAGCCTCAGAACTAGACCCATTGTTGCCTTGTGAAGAACCTACAACTAGTACTGAAGTGTATTTTTCATTCTTTGGCATTTGGTGAGCACTCACTGGGAATCTGGTCTGTCAGATAGTCTTAGAGATACCAATCAACACATTGAAGTTTCTACAGTTATCGAATTTAACATTAAACACTTGATTTTCAAAAGCCCCACAAAGGGAATGATTCACCAATCTTTTGTTCTGGATGTGGCAATTAGTAAAAATTATACATTGTAGTGACTCTGGATTGCACTTGTTTCCTCCTGTGGACACTTAGCTGTCCCACTGGGAATTCCTGTCCTGAGGTTCACACCTCTTGCTATCTCTTTCCCACTCTCAGACTTGCTTTTATGGCTGTGTTCACTGCAGATGGACTTGCTCTGTGCTTCTGTAATTTGCTGGTCAGTGATGGGGACCACATTCTCTGGTTCTGATTCTAAGGGCACTTCTTTCAGTCTCGGGCCATGTCCTGGATTGCCCATGGTGGGTAGACACTCCTTTAGAACCACCCATGCTGTAGACATAGTCACCAACTTAACCGTTTCAGGACTGGCTTGTGACTGCTCAATACTTGTGTTTCTCCTTCATGGGGGTCTTTGCTCTTTGGACAAAGTTGAGCTATGAAACATGGATAGGGTGGGTTCTTTTGCATCTCTTCTGTGGGCCCAATTGTGAGAATCTCTTGTTAAATCTGTGACTTCAATCCCTGGCACCTTTCACCTGCAAGGCTTTGTCTTCCTCATCCCTGCTGTCCAGAGTGTTCTCATGAAGGCTGAGCAGCAGTCTCATTCTAATAATGGTTCTCAGTGCCAGGCTTCCCTTTTTCTTTTAAAATTAACCTCCTTTGGTCTCTTCACGCTTTTGAATGTTTTCTACTGAGATTAATACTTGAATAAATATATATTTAAATATATTTTTGACATTTAAAAACTAACATTTATTAGCATCTTCAAGGCAGTGAGATTTTGGCATATGGAGACATTGCTCTTGTTAAAGCATCAAAACATCTTGTGATGGTTTCAGAAGTAAAGTTTATTATGTATATCCTTGAGCATATACTATTCTATCCCAAGTACATGGAAGGAACTAAGGGAGATATAAAAGTCAGTGAAAGAGAATGTTCTAGAACTATACATATGAAATAGACACGTGTATGAACTCTTTATTACATATACACACACCAAAGTAATTCAGTGGTTTTTATCACAGGTGTTAAAAAGAACAGTCTCCAACAAATGCTATTATGAAGTTGATTATGGTACTACACAATTGCAATCTCAGCACTGGTGAGGCTGAAGCAGGAGAATTTCCATGAGTTTGAGGACCCTGGTGAAGGTCACTTGACAAGATCATGTCTGAGATAACAAACCCCTGGATCAAAACAGATTATCTGAGTAGGAATAAAAAATAAATATGATCCTTCCTACACATAGAATGAAAAAAGATTTAAATGCATGTTTCAGGGCTGCAGAGATGGCTCAGTGGTTAAGAGCACTGGTTGCTCTTGCAGAGGTCCTGAGTTCAATTCCCAGTAGTCACATAGTGGCTCATCACCATCTAGAACAAAATCTGGTGTCCTCTTCTGGCATGTAGCCAAAAAATATAGGCAGAATATTGTATACATAATAAATAATCTTTAAATGCGTGTTTTTTTGGTTGTGAGCCCAGCCTTTAACGGCTGAACCATCCCTCCAGGCCTAAATGCGTGTTATAAACCTTTAAATCTTTTTAAATCTATAAACTATAAATCTTTAAATGCGTGTTTGAACTATAAATTATTTTCATAACTCCTCTCCAACAACACTAGAAGCCCTGTAGCATATTTTGTTTAGTAGCATATGATCACCCCTTTTGGCCAATATCCCTGAAAAATCTTTCATCCTTCTTGAATGCTAATAATCTGACCAATTATTTCTGAATGTTTGGTAATTTATTTTTACTGTCAATTTGGCTGTATTTAGTTGCCTAGGAGACACACCTTTGGGTATGTCTGTAAGGGTGTTTCTAGATTAACTAGGGATGGAAAACTGGCTCTGGGTGTGGGCAGGTCTACCTACTGGGTTGAGGGCCCTGGATTCAGTGTGACCAGCTCGCTACCTTTCACATCTGCCTTGTCGGGGCAGGTGCGTTCTTGTTGGAAGAAGCGCGTCACTGTGGAGCCAGGCTATGAGGTCTTGCATGCTCCAGCTGCGCCTAGCGTCAATTTCACTTCCGATAAGGATGTAAAACTCTCAATTCCTTCTCCAGAACCATGTCTGCCTGCACACTGCCACGATGATAATGAACTACACCTCTTAACTGTAAAGATCAGATATCACTGGGGAAAATGCCCTCAAAGTCTTGGTTACAGACATAAAAAAAAAAAAAAACCAAGAAAAACAATACAGGTGACATATATACTGATCCCTCAATATGGGAACAGCTCAGAGACTGGATGAGACATAAATCTGTTTGGTTGCATAGCCCTCATAACTTATTATATGCCACCTTTCATATGGCATGGAGATTTACATTGCAGTTTGGTTATGCAGTCCAACTGGGCTTATAAAGTTGACAGATGCCCTTTACCTGTTCAAACACAGAGCAGAGAATCATTTTTAGTGATTGTGGCAAGAAACTGCCCTTGCCTCAACTGCTGGCAGCATGCTGTCTACATTGGAAAAGTATAGATGGCAATCAACTAACTTTTCCAAGACAAGGTAGGACAGCCCTTCTATGATTTCTGCTTCACAGCAGTCTGTCAAATATTCTAGGCATGTAGGCCAAAAATGGATGACCAAACATCGTAGAGGAAACCTGGGTGACTGCCCAAGCAGCCAGATAACTGTCAACAATTTTTTATAGCTTTTAAAGTTGTGTGCTCTGTACTTCCTGTTTACTCAGGTAATATATCCTTGCATCTTTAATGGGGTTGAAGATTAGATGGTTATAGTTTTAGTTTTGTTACCAAATTCGGAAAACTCACAGAAGAGATATAAAGTATATAAGGTTGAGAAGCATAAAAGCTTAAGTTGTTTATCTAAGAAAATAAGGTTTAAAGATATCTTTAGGTTGGTAATACAAGTTATGATAAAAAGTGGTTTAGGTATAAAACTTTGTAATCAAAATAGGATTTCTTCAAATTTGCCACATCAGCCATTGTAAATTTTTTTTTCTGATAATTGTTCTTATTATACATAGTTTTACTTTGTTGGCGTTAATAACCTTCCTTTTTATTTAGACAAAATGAAGGAAATGTTGTGGAACTGTTTTATACACTGTAAAAATGTCTTTGCCTATGGTACTTCCTGATTAGCTTATTAGAGTTGAATGGCCAATAGCTAGATAGGAGAAATTAGGAGGGATTTCCAGGGAGAGAGGAACTCTGGGAAAAAGAGAAGTGAGAGATGCCATTAAGACACCAAGGAAGTCAGATGTACAGAATGGAGCTAGAAAACCATGTGGCAGAATTTAGGGTAACAGAAACAGGACAACTTAAGTTCCAAGAGCTAGTTAAGAATAAGCCTAAGCTAAAAGTCAAGCGTTAATAAGTGTCCATGTCATTATTTGGGCATTCCAGTTCCAGGGATTCCAACAAAAAAAGAAAAAGACCTGCTATAGTCTACTGTCTTTGCAACCTTTCTGCTGTATGGGTTTGGAGTATTTCTTCTCATCTTCATATTTAGTTCCAATGTTTATATTTGTAAGGAGGGTACTAACATCCAATACATAGCCCAGAAATGTTTATTATATATGGGTGCTATTTTCACACAAGTATGCACAACTGTCAACAATCTAGACTGGACACATACAGTTCTGATCTATAAAATTTGAATTCAGTCACTAATCATTGCCTTGACTCAGAGTAATCCTTGATTTCTGTTGTAGATAAAATATGGTCTCGATTTTCATTCATATTGGTTCTTATGGTATGTATGATCTGGACACAGTCTGTTATGGTACATTGTCAGCTCTACAGAATCACTTGGGTCCTTCTGGATGTCTATTGGGGATTAACCTGACTACAGTAACTGTTGGGCAAAGACTCATCCTAATTTTGGGCGAGAAAATTTGCTAATACAGGAATTTTCAAGAAAGGGAACTAAATAGCAGCATGCCCTGTAGCTTTTTGTTCATTGTCTGTGCTACTAGCTGCTTTGAGATCGTGCTGTCCTGACTGGCTATATATTGAATTCCATGAAGCTATTGTTAGGGTATTTTTATCACTAAAACAGAAATCATCTATATTCCTAAATAAGTACTCGGGATAGTGTATAGGTCATTTTGCAGTGTTCTTCAGTAACTTAGGCCAAATCAGTTGGTGGTAGTTTTCATAAGTCTTCTGTCATTTTCTACTTAATTACATCAAAAAGAAATCTGTATTTACCTTACCTTGCTTGCAGCTAGTTTTGCTTCATATTCTGAAGGTAAAGATGTGTACCATGAAATGCCCTTCAATCCACTGATCTTTTATTATTATTCACAGCTTCCAAATACACTTCAGAGCTAATTTCCTTCAGATTTTTTTCTCTTCCCTCTTACTTAGAGCCTTGTTTCCATACAGTTTAGCAGACAGGCACAACTTTTCATTAACTAGGTTGCTTGCATCATCATTACCAATACTGTTTGGCTTTACCCGTAATAAGTTTCTCTGTTGTACTTCTTTCAAGAGTATGCAGGATTACTTCTTTCTCGTCCACAGGTTCATTACCTTTTGATTCCATTTCGAGGCTGATTTAGGGCTCAGTGTGTAAATTAGCTTACATTCTAGATGAGCTGGATCACTGCACCATACAGCCATCTTGCATAAGTACATTTCAGCTTCTCCCTTCCTCAATGGCATGTTAGTTGCATACTTTACTAGTACATATGAGACCCACCACAGATTATCCTTGCTAAACATTAGTATATTCATATAGATGTTGTCCTATGCCATCAAAAATCAGTGATGAAAGAGTATTTCACAGGCTTTGTTCAGAGACCTAGTAGTGAATTCTTTTAGCTCTTTAATAGTAGGTTAGTATATCTACACTGTATTTTAAGTTGCACACCTGGCTTGCCTTGCATCTGCTAAATCAGCTGTTGTCCTTTGCATTGTCCTCCTTAAAGACCATCTTTCTCTATTGCTGGCTTTAGGCAGTTTAACTGAGTGGCTTCATTATTCTTTATTCTTCCAGCAACACTACAAACATGTGAAGACTCTGGTACCTGCATGTACATTAGTGACACTGGGTTTTATCTATTACTAATTTTCCTGGTAGCTTGGGAGCACTTATCCTGGTATCTTTCATTGTCTTCAAGTCACATATAGCAATATTATTTTATTTGCAGGCAGCAGGCTCCAAACTCCTGATAACACACATATCAAGCAAGGCTTCTTTGAAGCAGTCTCCTAACTCCACTGCTATTGGTCCCACTCACACCATTTGAAAGTTCTCCTACCTACATTCCTTTCTGTTGGAAAAGGGAGACAGACACTTCAATGGACACATAAGCCAATCTGAAAGAATTCTCAATGACCAAATATAAAACCATCTAAGTAACAAACAAGTGACAAGTGTAGGCACATGAAGAGACGAGCACACGAAAAAACAAGTCTTAGGACTATTCTACATTCTGGAATAACACCTCCAACAAGAGGTATATTTTGCCATTTCTTTATTGGTTAAGTACACTTAATATTATTTAAGAATGTTAAGGGAAAGGATCAAAATTCCCTAACTAAATGCTGAGGTTAACATTCCCAGGGAATGTAAGCTTCATAGATCAGAAGGGAGCACCTTCCCTGTGTTGTTCTTTTGAACTTAAAGCGCTAGTCCATAGGGAGAAAAACAAGCCTAACCCAGTGGGAGTAGGAAATAGTTGTATGTGGTGGTTTGAATAAAAATGGCCCCGACAGATTTACAGGGAATGTTAATTATTGGAGCCATTGTTGGAATTCTGTCACCAGGAGCATGCTTTGAGATTTCAGCCACTAAAGTCAGGCCTAGTGACTGTTACCTGAGGATTCATATGTAGAACTCTTGGCTTTTTCTCCAGCACCCTATGTGCCCACACACTGCCATGCTTCCTAACACAAGGACAATGGATTAAACCTCTGAATTATAAGATAGTCCCAATTAAATGTTTTCCTTTTTAAGAGTTGCTGTAGTCATGGTGTTTCTTCACAGCACTAGAAATCCTAAGACAATATGATCTGGGCAGAATCCCTTAAAACTGTCATCAATGACAAAGTGAATGACAAACCATCAGACTAAGAAGGCAGTATAATTAGTGCATCTAGACTGGACTCTGGAAACGAAAGATCAAATACAACCTGCAATAAAACTCTGCTGTGGTAGTGCATACCAGAAACCCTAGCACTTGCAAAGCTGAGGCAGGAGCACATGGAGCCTGTCTGGCCACATAGCAACTGTCTTCAAAAAACAAAGCCAGGATTTCATGGTAGCCTAGGGTGTACTGGCTCATTTTTGTCAGCTTGATATTTGATAATTCTAGGAGGACACTGATATTCTCTAACTGACCACAGGGAGTGAAGTATGCAATGTCCTGGTAGTAGCAAACACAAATGAAAATTCTGAATAACAACCCTAGGTTGTTACCATGTTTGTTATGTCTGAAAGCAAGGATGATAAAGTGATCAGAAAAACGCATAAACAATTAACAAAAGAAAAACCACTATGATCTTAGAAGTGAACATTCAATCAGAGCTTAAAATTTTCTAGTTTATTTCTAATAACCAACACTTGATGCTTGACTCACAGATTTTATTTACATTTGTCTACAGTATCATTTCCTTATGAAATGAACTAGTACAGCTCAATTAAATCAAATCAAATCATAATCATCTGAACTGTTTGTAAACTCCTATTAGCTAAATTTATAATCTTGTATTTGCCTAATACAGCCCAAGTTTTAAATACAGAAAGCACAAGAACAAACGAAGGCTAACGCGTCGGATCTAGAAGATCTGGGCAACTGAGAAAAGTCGACTTTTGAGAAGTCTGAGGCACAATCACAAGAGAGTAAGAGTTCGTGTGCAACCTACAGTAAATGCAGCAAGGAAAGTAAGACAAAGAACACAGGAAAGCTTGTAAAAATATTATGAAAATATTTCTACATACGATATTTGTTTTTATCTTTAGATCAATTGAGGTGAAAAACACTTTAAAATAAAAACATTTTGTTTGATCTGTCTACTAAACATCTTAGAATGCTTTACTCATTTAAACTGCAGCAGACAATACTAAAGGAGGGGGAAACAGGAAACACAATTCCTGTAACAAGGAGCCCCAGCACAACTGCCAGCCCCTTGTATACTTACCTTGTTTTGCTGCGGGAGAGACTGTTAGGAGAAACCTTAACTTTTAAACCAGAGAACAAAATGGATCTCAAGTGACCAGATTTTAATTGTAGAAATAAAACTCTGATAGCATTTTAAGCCATATGTTTTTTCAGGTGAGAGGAAAAAAAAAGATTTTCCTTAAATCATGCAGAAATGAATTCTTTGTTACTTAGATATCTACAGTGTTGAAAAATCAGACATCTCAAGGCAAATCACTTAAATTTGTGTCTGTCAGCCTGTCACTGAGAAACAGGCCTCAAAAGCTTTCTTCAATTTGCTCATTAACTATGATTTGGCCTTTTTAAAACTTTTATCAATCAAGCACAATGTTTGTTAACTAGACTTTAAAAATATCCATATTCTTAAACTTTTATTTCAGAGACATTTTGGAACAAGATGGATAACCTATTCCTTTGCAAGCGCTAATATCCTCTCGCATTAAAAGTGGTGTAGAGCTGATAGAGATAAGGATTCTAAGGCACCCTCAGTAGAGAGAACTCAAAGTTCCCAGTTGTCAGCTTTGTGATGTAGTTAATTTCTGGTAAGAAATGACTGGCACAAGTAAACAACATAACCAGGTTGACTACTCCTACCATGTGAACATGAATTGGTTATTATTAGCCTTGCCCACGTGTCTGGAGTCCAGGCAAGCCCAGGCAACCCTGTCTTGGTCAATAGGACATTTAGAAATGAAAAGGACAAAGAAACAAAGTACTCTGTTACAGCTGTTTTTAAATGAAGCGAATGGTTGTAAATAATGAATAGAGAGCATTTATCTGGGGAACAGTATGGCTTAAAATGCAATTTACTTCAATTTCACAAATAAACACAGTTGTACTGTTTTGAAAAGCAATGAAGGCATGCACCTCTACTAGCAGATGTAGCACTTCTGACCAAATGAGACATCAATTCCTAAAAAATATGCTTCATGCACTGTATTCAATGTTTTTTAAAGATGTAAATTTTAATACATCATTTCTTTTTTGAACTTGAACGGGAACCAGAATGGGTTGATCCAGAAGACGACCTGTGGTGCCTGTAAGACACAAGAGAGCAGCACAATCTGTACACAGCACTGAGCTGAGCAAACACCAGAAAAGAGCAGAGCAAACACTAGGTATCTTGATGCTGGCAGGAGTAATTAAACCTAAGATGGCTTATATACACTATTGGATGTGAGCCTAGAATTGATGTGATTTTAACTCAAAACTCTCTACAAGTTAAGAATAAACACTCATTTCAAATATAGCCACCTCTCAATTATTCCAGTAACGAAGGGAAAGCCTTGAAAAGAGCCTGCGATCATATACATGTACAAGAAGGCACATATAATCCTGGTAAGGCGTATGATAAAGTCAGTGTCAGCTGTACCACAAAGAGGACACCAGGTTTCTGGTGTATGTAAAGGTACACTCGAGGCAATGAGGTTTTGGAAGTCTAGATCACATAAGGTGACTGTAGAGTTAGTTAAAGTGCTAGAGTCATGCAGCCAATATGAGTAAGTCAGTATCAACCTGGGCAAAGTGGTGGTGTTCCGAAGGGGTTGGCCCTGGGCTCAGGGTTGTTTAATGTTTGCACCAATCACCTGGCTTATGGAATAGAGAACATGTGAATTAAGTTTAGATGACAACAAACTGGGGGGGAGGGGTTATATGTGGCTAAGATAAAAATTTGCAGAAGTGGTAAGAAGGCATCAGAATGAATTTCACTTAAGTAGACAGCAATTTTCTTATAAAGAAACAATGTACAGAAAGAAGACTGGGCATAATCTTGAACTCCAGGTGTTAAGGACATCTAACTCTGTGAGAGCAGGAATAACATGATTCCTACCCACTGACCCTGGCCGTCACCAGACTCTAATGATCATTCTTTTCTTTCACAAGCTGAGAGGATATGGAAAATTTGTTAAGATTACAAATGCAGCTACAAATCATAACTAAGACATTGAGAACCAAGAGAAAATTAGTGAAACCGAGTAATCAAGTCTGTTGCAGGCTGACTATGCGCATGACAAGTGCATTGTAGGTATAGGTACCCAGTGAAGGTCCTTTTCAAAAGAGAAAAAAATAGATCTGGACTGCAAGATGAAAGAGGTGCTAACTACAAGGAGTAATTTCCAAGGGCATAAGAGTCACTTGCTATGGAAACACACTTATATGTATTTAAATGAGGACAGATTCCAATGATCTTGCAAGTTAATCCTGATTAAGTCCCCTAGAATCCCTGCTATTTTGAGTATTTAATTTAAAAAACAAATACATATAAGTTATTTCCAACACACAGCTTTTGGATTTCAATCTTTAAGAACACAAAAATAACCGAGAGTTGGCTATAATAATATACACACGGAAATAAAAATTCAAACAATAAAATGCTAAGAGAATAGTCTGTCCTCTAAGTTTTTCTAAAGTTAATAACAAGCTAAACAAAGTAATCTGATTTCTGAAGTTTAAAGATGAATAATATAATTTAAAGAACAAGGGAGAAAGAAACCTAACCCATGCTTAGAAAGTCCATCTATTCAATACACGTAAGAACACCCATTCTTATGCTACAGAAACCCAAACCTTTCGGGTGACCGTGATCTCGTTCGTCTTTTTTTGCGAACGGCGGGTGAAGAAGGTCTAGAGCGACTCCTCTTCCTGTCTCTCTCAGGAGATGATGAAGAACTCGAGTAAGATCTTTTTCTTGGGGAGGAAGAGCCCCTGTGGGACCTGGAGCTGGATCTTCATTGATTGAGAGACAAAGCAGACGTTTCATTAAGGGCAGAAGTGCAGACTGTCCAGTTCCCAAAAGCAAACAGGACTGTGACTATGAGAGCTTTGTAAGAAGGAATACTTACTGCTTACTCAGCAGAAGACTTCTGGGTCAACCTTGAACATGTTCTATTTATGCACAACCATTTTATCTTTAAAAAATTCTAAGTATTTACCCCTTGGTAATTAAAAAGCAGCTTATTGAATTAAGACAGAATAATTTTATAATTGCTTATAGCTTTGCAACTTAAAGTATATAATTAGTGAAATCAAGACGTAACTTCAATTCTGTGACTTTATGGTCAGAAATTAGATCCTTCAATTTTGGGAAAATCCACGTTATGTAAAATCTACTGAGGACAATGAACTTAACTTCTTGCAGGTAAGGTGCAGCAGAGAGCCGAGGGACACAGCCCAGACAGACAGAACACTAACTTGGTAAGTAGTCAAAGAAAATGGCGACTTTAACTTGATTTGTGCTGAGATCTGTGCTATGAAATATGAAATTGTGACATTTACGTTTTAGGTGAAGTAGATGTAAAAATTTTTAAATGCAAATCTATCTTCGTTTACATATTTTGGTTGGAGGAATTTAGCTTAAACTTCCCAAAAAATTCACCTTTGGGCTTAAAACAAAATGAGAAAGCCCAAAAGGAGAATTCTTTGGAAAGTTGTAAGCAATTAAAATGTTTGGGAAGGATATGAAGGCTTTTCTGTAAACCTCAGTCCTACAGTTCCCAAAGGGACCCACCGAGACTCAAGGGTTTGAAGGAAGCACCGACATGTTGAGACACATAAGAAAGCACCTTTGCTCTACTGTACTGGCTCAGTGCGTGCATGCACCACTCTTCTCCTCAGTGGGACTCAACGGTAGTTGCCCTCAAACGCTAGAATGGGCTCAAGTAAGTGAACCTTTCTCCAGAAGAGCTGTTAGGAAACGTCAATGTGAATTCCCACAAGTGGGATTTTAGAGGCTTGCGTGCTAAGGCTGCGTGCCTGCAGTAGACAACAACACAGCGACTTAACATAAAGGCAGCATACTTTGATGAAGTACAGAAAATTTTCTCAAGAAAGCAAAAAACTAGCGTTTCAATTGCTTCTTTACCAATCATTTCCCTTTGATATCTGAATAAACACAACTGAAATGTTTACAGCACGGCTTATATCACATATGAGCTAACATCCTATTTGACTAAAGTTTTAAGAGGGATGATTGTTACACAGACAACTTATAATAGTCTTTAAAGTCAGGGAGACTGAGTAAACACACATAGCACTTAGTAGAAACTGAGATAAAAATGGCAAAGCTGTTTCTGTAAACAGCTGCCTGTAAAAAAATCTATTCTGAAACTGCATACTGGACTGTTCTTCCTTTTTTGTTTTAGCGATAATGCATCATTTGTATGTCAAATGTAATAAACGACTGCAAACATAATCTTACTACACTAGATCCCTGGTGGAGTAACTTGGCCTCACCTCCCCACATTACACATCTTGGCTATGGACGTCAAGCCATCCTGTGTTCAGCCATGGAAATGCCCTGGCACACACTGTGAGGGAGACTGGGCTGAGACAAGTGCATTAGCTTCCTAGGGCTAAAATACAACTGCAAGCAGAAGCCGTGATGAGGGAAAGTGGCGGAGCCTTCGGGAGCCTTTAAGGGCGTTCCTCTCTGCCTTACAGAGAGGGCTACCTCATTCACCTTGATTTCGAACCACGGGATCTGGAATGTTCTCTGGAACCGGAGTGCGACCTTGACTGCGAGCTGGAAGAGCTTCCTGGACGGGACCTGGAACAACACGGAGGCATTTTTTTCCCTAGGACCACATTTTTGAGCTCTGTGATATGAGCACTGAAAAAAAGACATATTAAAAGTGCATTTTTTACATAAAAGATATCTATGCAAGATACATTTTTCCAAGCAAAATACTCAAAACAAGGTTTCTTATAATAAAGATTAAGCTTAAAAAAAAAAAAACAAAAAAAAAAAACAGTGCCGACTTTCTGTGCGTGATTGACTCTAAGGCCCCTCAGACTGAAAGCAAATGAGCACCACGAGTTCAGACATTACAGTTTAAATTCAAGTTCTCCACAGTGCTCAGAGGCAGGAGACACCAACTACTGCATCACATCTTTGATGGCACTCTTCACTTGTCTTAGAGAATTAAAGATACAACAAACCTAGCAGTGCTCTACATTAATTACATTACAGGCAAGAGTGTAGCATCTGGGATATATAAGATTTATATTCTGAAAACCACAAGTGACATCTCTGACACCATCCTTAGTTTGTCCCCACAAATAGGAACTGTCACACTTTTATCTCAAAACTATTCTGTTTTAAGGAAAGGGAGGGATCTGAGTTGAGCCTAGGACCCCATACATGCTAGATAAGGCTCTATCACTGATGTATATTCCCCAGCCTTCAAAATTACTTGGAAATAATACTGTTTGGCTTTACAGTACTAATTAAGTAGTTGGTAACACATTTTATTCTTACATATGATTAAAAATAATTAGCCATTAATTCTGAACTGTATAATACACTGTTTATTTTTTTATTACTAAATACATTATAACAACCTAACATCCTGCTTTAATTCCTGGATACTTGAGAAGCATTAAGTACCCAATGGCTGGATTTCTTTATTCAGAATACCAAAATAAATTATCAAAAATTGTGCAAGTGTCATTAATGGCCAGAAATCTCCAGCTAAACTTCTAACACACTGAAATAAATATCTGCTTGATAATGTCTGAACATATGCTATCTACTTAAATATATATCACTTACACAGTGCTTTTCAACTTAAGTTATGCTAGTCAAAGCCAAGAGGGTGACACAGAACAAGCAACTTCTAAGATTTGAAATTTCTGAAAATACAGGGCAGTACCTGTAGGGTACAAAGATAAAGTCTAGCTAAGGTGACTTGATTGAAATATTTAAAATAAAAGGCTTATTTAAGTAAAATAAGGTTTATAAGTAGAAAGTTAGATACTGACATTTTGACTGGTGTTACCCTTGGCCTGCACCCGTTTACCTGGACCTGGACCTTGAACTTGAGGGGGAGGATGAGCGTGATGAAGATCGCGAGTGCGATGATCGAGACTGTGAGCGACTCCGCCTAGGGGCTTTCTTTTTGTTACTGTCTTCTTCTTCACTGGCATCAAGGTTATATTTTGAGAGATCAGCATCATCTTCATCCTCATCCTAATAAAATTTTAATTCTTAGATATTTATATATTAATGATACCCACCAAAATAGATGAATCTTCATTATACAGGACATTATCAGATGGATCTGTTACCAAATGCTTCAATGTAAACTTATTTTCAATTTGGGGGTTCACCTATTAAGCTCATTTGAAAGAACAGACTTGAGAACTGGACAGTCTAGGCAAGATCCTAGAAGCTACCCCACTGGCTCTCAGAACATATAACACACTGTCAGCAATTTTTAATTTTGGCTGGAGTACTTGGTCCACCACTACCAGCCCTAGTCTGGAATACTATTTTCTCTTCTCTCTGCGACAATAACCATTTGCTTGGTTCTGGGCACCTAACACTTCAAGGTGCTAATCACATTGAAAAATAGGCACTCACTCTTCCATGAGCTTGGCTTAGAAGACATAGACACATACCGTTTGTCTCTTTAAACACAAAACCCTTACATTCTAAGGTCTGGACTTAAGAGAGCCGGACATAAACTCCTTAACTCTTTACCTCAAGACTCCCTCCCCCGGGCCCAAGCAAGATGGTGCTGCAATGGTCCAGGTGTCACAAGAGGCACCTGTGCTTCAGACAGTCCCTGTAAGATGAAGGGGACAAGGGTAGGGTCATCACCTCATCCAGCTTATACTTAGACAGATCTCCATCCTCATCCTCTTCTTCTCCCTCTGACTCTTTGTCTTCGACTTCCTTTAATATAGATGCAGGACCAACTGCCTTCCCCCTGTATTTTTTCTTTTTACGTCCAAACTAGAGAAAAAAAATATTTCTTTAGGCTGAAACACATGAAAATCATTTTATTTTCTAACACTATTTGTGCCCATGTGGAAAGTCAGATGTTGAAATTTGAGCCTGTAATCCCTGTACTTGCAGGTGGACATGGAGGATCCCTTACTGGCCAGCCAAAAGTTAAGTTCTAGGTTCAATGAGAGAACCTGTCTCCAAAAACAAGGTAAAAATACCAATAGAGGAGGACTTCTAGTATCAACCTACAGCCTCTACAGATGCACAAATACATACACGTCTACTACAATGCACTCATGCAAGCGCATGCACATGCGCGCGCGCGCACACACAAAGCTCTTCTGAATTCCAGGTTATTCTATTTAATCAGTTCTCTTACTTAAAATGTAGTTTGTATACATCTATTGAGAGCTTACCTCATCATACTCCCCATCAGATTCTTCTCTTTCTATATATTCAACATTTTCTCTTTCATTAAAACCACCTCCATATCCTTTAAAAAGAGGGCATAAATTGCTTTAACAACTCAAAAAACAAAATTTTTATGCTCATACTGTTCCCAACTAACAGAAAATGAAAATCTAATCAATAGTAGTTAGTTATGTAAATAATAATTAGTAATCTTTTACAAGTTAAAAACCCTGATAGAGAACAAGTCAGATCTACTTCAGTTGTAAAGTCAACTTACAGACCTTTTCAATTTAAACATTTCCCATGACAGGTCACTCATGAAAAAATACATGCAGAACATCTTCTGCTCTAAAAGTTTTAGACGGACTTTCTTCTCCAGTGTAAGTCCTCAAGAGCTGGGCTCCTAAGAACCAGGACTTTCCTCTCCAGTGTAACTCCTCAAGAACTGGGCTCCTAAGAACCAGGACTAAACTTAATCAATGCAGACTTTGAAGGTAGGGTTAAGATGAACAAGGGACCAGGAAGCATCCAACGGAGGGGCACATCCTGATGTGGGCAGCACTAATTGCAAGATACAAACTCTTCAAGAGACCAGGTCTTAGGGGGAAATCACAAATTCAGTTGGGATATAATGAATTTGACAATTAAGGAGGTAATAGTTGTGTTAACTGCTGGCAATGGAAAATTACATTCTGACAGAGGTTCACCAGCAACATACAGAAACAACAGTAGTCAACAATTGCCAAATACCATCTACACAATGAGGAGGCTTTGGGACCCGTTCCCCGAAGTCCAATAGCTGACACAAGTACAAAGAGTTGGGAGTTCTTTCACAATATGATGGTCTCACAGAAGGCACCACAGACTTGAGTCACAGGACATGGAGCTATCAAGCTGGTGCTGATCTCAAAGTTTTATTCTTACCGGCTAAATTCATAGTGGCAGAAGTTGCTACGCTCACTATCCAAGGAAGAAAAATAAGCAAGTCTTAACTTAGCTGCAAACCCTGCTAGTCATAATGAGAAGCCTTTCCAGATATGCCCCGTGGTGCAACAGCAACACAATGTTATGGGGACCAACCATGTTCTGATAGGATTCACAGCTCTCTCTAGCAGACAAGCAAAAACCCATGGCTCAGTAGGTCACAGGACATGGGGGGAGCCTGGCACAATGACTCTGCTATATGGACACAGTTGAGGGCTATGCACTGCCAAGAGACGGAGATTAACAGGCAGTCAATGCGCAGAAGAACGTGTGTAGGCTTCCCTTGGAGCGGCACGTGTACCACATCCTTCCCCTAAGGCTCAGTTACCACCAAAAGGGGATGGGAACACTGTAAGTGCCAAAGGGAGTAGAGTACACTGTAGCAGAACAGTTATTTGATGGACCCAGCTGCACAGCTGAAATATGAACTCACAGTGGCTGTGACTGTGGACACTTTCAGATCAAGCCGCCAAAGTCCCAGCATGGGGAGGGGCTCAAAACCCCCACCGAAGCTGGGCTGCTAGGAAACGACCATTCACGCCAGCCGCGTGCCCGCTTAGTGTGCCCATGCTCCAGGACACAGGTGAGCTGATACCCATATACATACAGTCAGCACTAACGGTACTCAGTGGTTTAAAAAGGAAAGAGAGAGCACATGAGGCTGAGGAGTTAGGAGAGGAACTGGAGGTGAGGGAATGTCCGGCCTGTGAATTCGATCAAAACACATAGGCACATGTGAAATTTGCAAAGATAAAACGCAAACAAAACCCCAACAACAAAAAAAGAATTTACATCTTATGCTCTGTAATTTGTAGTTTTAAAGTTTTTCTGGTAATTCAGAAATGTGGCGAAGATTATGAATAACGTTTTAAGTTTTACAGGATGCCTTTAAAGGTGCCCTTTACCTAGCTGTCATACTAGGACACACACTATTGCTGTATTATTACCAACTATCACATATCTAAGCTAAGAGAGGGAGGCAGAAAAGCATTTCTGAAAGTACCCTAAGATTCCAAATGCTAGGGCAGGGCTGTCTAACACCACTTCATAAACCCAAATTATCAAACAAAAAAAATTTTTTTTGGGTGCAAAGGGGAAAAAAATCCCAGGAAATAATATCAGGTATGGTGGTACATGCTTGTAATAGTAGCACAAAGGAGGGTGAGGCACACAGGGAGAGGTCAAAGCTATTCCTGGTTATACATTAAGTTTCAGCCCAGCTAAGGCTAAATAAACAGAACACACACAGAAAACAAACCAAAGAGAGGAGAGATTCCTTTTTCTCTCCTGTGCTCTCTTGAGAAGGTAGTAACTTCCTTTAGAAACTGTGATTAGAATGTGGCTCTATTTTACCTGTTCTTTCTTCTAGCTTGGCATACTTTGGAGTATTACACATGTTACACTCCGATCTTCTGGCCCAATTCACATTACTGCAACTACAATTGTAAAAAAAACATCAAATCAGAAGGTCCCCAAACATTGAAGAAATATTATTAAAAGAAATATTATTCAAAAACTCTTTGGTGAAATAACTAGTACCAAGCAGTATTCATTAAGAAGTAACGAAAATTAAAAAACAAAACACAACATTGTTCTAGAGAACATGGATTCCCAGAACAGCCTGAAATATGTAGGCAGAGAACAAAACCTACTCAATATAAATAATACTTTGAGAAGTGACATAACTAGAGATTCGGCTACCTAGGGGAAAAACACTACTTTAAGACCCCATTATTTATCATCTCTGAATCTACCTTAAAGAGTAAGGTCTTACCTTCAAACATGGCTACCGTTCTTATTCCCTCTAAGGACCCCTTTGCAGTGCACTAAATCCTCTGATTTACACTTGTTGCTCAACAATTTCCTTGTATAGATTCAAGGTCTATCTATCTATAGGACCAGAGCTTTATCTAAGATGCTTTTCTGGTCTGGTGCTTTTTCATAATATGTAGGATTTATGTATATTCTATAAAATATGGAGACTGAAAGAAAAATCAATACAAAATGAAATCTAAATTTGAAAGACAAAAATACTAAGAAACTTAACAAGAAACATTTTTCATGGGAGGCAATTTATGCTTCTCAAGTGAGTTTCATATTATAAAGAGGCAATTATCACTAACAGGAAGTAGACTACACAGTGCCTTCAATGTCCCTATCCCTTTGGTTATCAGCTCATAAACACTCTAACACAGCAACAATTGGTAATACCCTGAAAGATAAACATTTCCTTTTCACTATATTTAGATGAAGACCAATAAAGTTGTGGCTGAAAAGGATACAATGTCTTGTCATGTAATTAGTAAGAGTTCATCGTATTAATGAACGGTGATTGGAAGTATTTTTATTGTGGCAACAGACAGCCATCTGAGGCACATACGTTTTGCATTGCCAATCATTCGCACTGAACAAGCCCCGGCTCTTCTCCGCCAGTGTCTTCCCTATTTCCGTGCCTCCAGCTTTCATCATCTTGGCCTCAGTTGTTTTCTCTGAAAGCAGACAAATAATGCAAGATAAATCCTGGGAAGTAAAGAAACGACCACACAGACATTGGTAAGAGGCTCGGCCAGGAGCACTCACCTCGACCACACCTGTTACAGCTTGTTCTCCTAGCGAAGTTTACATTTCCACACCTGCAAATAAAATGAGAAGCACTTTAAAAAGTAATTCCTAAATATTCAAAATGTCTGCATTTAAATGGTCTTCCTTACACCCTGGAACACAGAGCAAGCTTACCCTCATCATGTTCATCAGCATCATTGGAGAGAAACAAGGGCTGGATAAAAATCTCAACCTTGTATTTTCAACTACAGTAACCACTTCAGGAAAACCTTTCTGACTCTAGACTAGCATGTGTCATCAGCTACATTAAACTCCCCTGTTCCAAAGTGCCACCTAACTCTTCAACAACTAGACAAGGTACCAGAGATGGAAAAAGAACACCGAATTAACTCTCAGTTAAAGCTGTGATGAATTTTAGAAGCACAATCCTAGGGACGGGCCCACCAGGAAACACCAGGTACAGGGGGGCTCCAGGGAACTGATGAAATGTCCTTTCAGAGGTAGGATGTGGGATGGTAAGAAAAGAGATAGGCTATGTTATCTAAAAGTATAAACAGTAAAAAAAATTTGAGTAGTATAGTGTTTATCAATTCTAAAACATATAGAAAAACAAATCAAACCACAACCAATGAAGTCAAACCTTATGACATTAAACAATTAAGGTTTTATATTTTATACACTTACATGACCTTACTGATTACCAGTTATGCATGTTAGGTGCTCCAAATAGCACTTAATGTTTAAGAAAAAACAAGCGACCACCCGATTAAAAAAATGAATATGCCAACGGAACTGTAACACTAAACTGAACGACTCCATCCAACTTTAGGTTGCTTTTCTGTTTAAAAAAAAAATACACAAGATCCAAGTAACACTGAAAATATGTCCTGAAAAAATGTTTCCCTGATTTATACATTCAGTAGAACTAACATTTTGTCTCTGTCAATGAGTTTAGGTGCACAGAACTAAGAATGAAGTGTCCTCCCGAAATATCCGAGTTGTGTTTTCAAGTAAGAACACAGAGAGCACATTTTCTACAAGTCACGGAAGGAACCAAGTCAGAGGCTGGTGTCCTGATCTCTGAATGGTTGGTTCCAAAGTGTCACACCGTTCCCTGTAATATCCAAGAGGACCTCGGATCTATTCCGCTAGACGGTTATCAATCAGGTGAACGGGAGTGTCGTCATTTGCTTGCTCTCCACTCACTACCCACGTTATTTCGGTGCTAAGTGTAAGCGAGCCGAGGGGCTTCAAGTTAGACGCTCGGCAGCAGAGAGAACTGGCAGGACACCCGGGCTTCCTCCAGCTTTGGCTCTGCCTCTCTAAGAACACGAGCTGCTACATCCCGGAAGATTTCCACCGCCATCAGCCGAGCACTCCGGCTTCACAGCCACGTACGCGGTCGGGCCTCTGCCTCCGGGAAGGAGGGTGCGGAAAAAAAGCCAAAGTCACTGGGAAGGCTCAGCAGGCCCGAGAGCACCTCTGGCGGCCCCCGGGCGGGGACGGAGGGCACAGCGCAGCGACCGAGCCGAGCGCCGAGCTCCGGGCGGGGGTCACGTGCGGCCCGCCCGCGACCCGCTCAAGGCCGGCGGCGACCGTCCCGCCGTCCCCCACCCCAACCAAGGCCGTAAGCCCCGCCGCCTCCCTCACGAGGGCCGTCTCCGGCGCCACGCCGCCCCGCCGCACTCACTTCTTGTCCGGGCAGATCCAGTCCCCGTCGCTGACTCGGAAATTCTTGGTCGACATCTTGGACGCCAGCAGCACAGCCGCCCGCAGCGACGTCCCCTACCGGAGCCGAGGGGGCCTCGCGCCGGGGCTGTCCGCGCGACGCCGGACCCGCCCTCCGCTGTTGCGGGGGGGAGCGGAGGACAGACGACGAAGGCCACCCGGCCGCGAGCCTGTCGCCGCCGTGAAGAAACGACGCCCGAGACTCCGCCGCTCGGCCCGAGGCTGTGCCCCACGGAGGCCTCACCGCGTTCCTGATCAGGCGCCGAGGAGACAGCCCGGCCTGGTGGCCATCGCGGCGTCGCGGGCGCAGCGGAGTGGCCCGTAGACTTAAAGGACCCCGGAGCAAGGCGCTTCCGCTTCCGGGGCGGGGCTAGGGTCGCGGAGGCGGAAGTGACTCGGCGGGGCTCGGAAGCATGGGCTTTGGCGTTGCCTAGGGTTCACTGGGGCGAGCGACAAGGTGCGCGGTTCGAATCTTTGGAGAAGATAATTTATTTTGAGTTTTGAACGGAGTGTGAGACTTGGTCCAGGGCGCCCTGGGTTTCACTGTGTCGTCCAGGCCGACCCCGAACCTCCATCAATCTTCCGTAGGCCACGCCAACACACCAGGTGTTTCTCCGGTTAGGTCCAGCTGGCTTCGAAACCTTTGCGTAGCCAGGCTGCTTAGTATTTTACTAGAAAAGTCATATTAATAAACGAAAGCAGCTCTCTTCTTTGGGATGTTGTTTAAAAACTTAGCTTTTTAAAATATGCAATCTTTGTAAAGAGATATGCCGGGCACAGGCTTATCCTAAGGTTTTAGAAATAGGACGTTGTCCGTAGTGATAGCGGTTACCGGTGTCTTCTGATTCCAGCCCCACTACCTCTCTTGCAGTCTTAACGCTGGCCCTTACTTTGAATTTATTCTCTCGCTTTTTAAAAGATTTAGTTCATGCACCATTATGCTTACTTTTTTTTTCAAAGTGAGAAATAGGAATAATTTGTTGTTAGAGAGGGTGGTTTATAGTTCAGCATGGTTTCTGAGTCTGCAGGTCGTTGCCCGTAGCTTACCTTTATTTCAGTTACACATACAGCTAGCCAAGTCTTTGTGACAGTTAACTTCCCAGCCCCACCCACACCTTGTTGCTGTAATTAACCCTCATGTGAACATTCTTAAGCTAACCCCCAAGTCCCATGTTTTGCCACTGTGATCAGCACACGTGAACATTCTTAATGAACGAGTTCTGCCACTTACATGAGAAAGGTTTTCTAGCATGTAGCTTATGTCTAGGAGAAAAACTGTTAAGCTACATTTTGGTTTTAATGTCTAACACCTTTGATAATTGTAATACCTTGGTCATCTCAGTTGAAAACTGTTGGTTTTTTATTTTGACAGTTTTTCACATCTTCCCAGTTATTTTGTATTGTATAATCATTGATTTTTTTTCTTGAATTTTTATCCTGGGTAATGTGGAATTTTTATTTCCTTTTAGCAAGCAATCCTTGCGTTGGCATCACAGGCTCAGTCTTGCGTGTGAGTACTGGTTCTATATCAGTTTACTCCTCTGAGTATTGCTGTGCTTTAAAAAAAAAAGTTTTTACATGTATGGGTGTTTCGTCTGCATGTATGTTTGTGCAACACATGCATGCTGGGTTCCCTCAGGTCAGGAGTAGGTGTGAATCCCCTGGAACTGGAGTTACAGATGGTTCTGATCTGGGAATCGAACCTGAGTCCTCCGAGGGAACCATCAGTACTCTGAACCACTGAGTTGTCTCTTGAGTCCATGCTGTGCTGCTTTCTTGAGTCTGTCCTGTACCCAAGCACTTGGATTGTTTTGGTTCCTTAGCAGTACTTTTAGCTGTAGTTTATTACATGAATCATTCCCATCCTGCTTTGATTTGTTCTGCACACACTCAGTTGAGATGTGAGTGCAGAATTTGAGTGTGAGTTCATACTAGATTTGGAGGACATGCTTTTCCATCCATTTTTTTTTTTTTTTAAGATTCTGCTCACATACTCTTGCAATGTTACTTTTTCTGGTCATTTTGTGAGAAATATAAGAATATAAGGTTTCCCTTGAAGTTTTGGCAGGTTGTCATAGCTATAGCATTTGACCAGGGTCCTAACATAGGGTGAAGTGGTGAGGGAAAAGAGAAAGGTGTGGGATTTTTTTTTCCCCTCCACACTTAAGACTACAGAGATTTTCTTTCCTTGCTTTTCTATAGAAATAAATACTCTCACTGTGGGTGGGAGGGGAGCTGTGAAGCAGTTTAGTATTTCCTCACAAACTGGTAGCTCACAAAAGTGTCTTTCCCCAGTTCATATGGCTAGAAAAAGATTATTAATTATTACAGATTGTGCAGTTATTGCAGACTTACTAGCTGCCCAGTTAGCTACAAGAGAGAATGGCAAAAGGAAATGAAGCAACTGTCAACGAACCCATACCACTAAGTTTTGGCCCTCTCTGCTGCTATTTGCCCATTTTTATTTCCTTCTTGGTGCCCACAGATAAGGAAGGGCTTTGCATATTTTATCCAGGTTTTCCTTGTGATCAATAGGAAAGAGAATTAACAGTGGACCTGCCCCGTCCTCTGTTGCTGTCAGTCAGGGAATTACAAATTTAAACTATAATGAGGTGCTAGTACCCATCTATCAAAGTGAACAAAGGAAAGCTTAGATAATTCCAGGAGTCAGAGGATGACTAGAGTCCCTGTGGACTGCAGGTCATGTGTTCCTTCATATGGTTTGGTTTTATCATGGTGCAAATATACACAGGAGACTTCACAGGTTACACTGTGAACTTTTCTATTCTAATGATATTTAGTATACTCGAGATTCTGGGTAGTAACAGTGAGGTAGCATGAAGGTGGAGGACTTACTCTCTACAGTGTACAGTGTCGCTAAGCTGTGGTGCTCAGTCAGGTGGGTATAGTCAGTGTGTTTTCAGCTTACAGTAGATTTGTTATATTTTCAATCCAGTGAACTTTATGCAGCCCCAGACCAAATCAAGTGGCATTTTTTTTCCTCTGGAAAATACTTTTCACACTCTACTAAAATCTGAACAAATGCATGCACTATGACCCTGAAACTCCTCAGGGTTTTCCCTGAGCCCTGCAAATGTTTCTACTGAAGATGCATATAAGAGTGTTCATAACTTCATTATTCATGATGTTCCTACGTGGAAGTTTTCTGACTTTCTTAATGGTAGCCAGAGTAAAGAAATAATCATTTAGTTGTTTAGTGAAATACAACATGCAGCAGTAAGAGTGACATTGAAGCCACATTGAACAGTGATTGTCACCCAAAATACAATATTGAACTGGTAAATCCAGACATAAAATTGAAAAGTCTATATCATTCCATTTATGTTAAGTTCAATAACTTCAGAGTTAGTCTCCTACAGCACTGAAAATTGGAAGGAGCTAGTGACTGGCGCTTGTAAAACTGCAGTTACTGTGATAAAGGAGTGAGTGTAGCTGGTAAAGTTTCTGGGAGAGTCAAGTCAGCAGAAAAGTGGAGATGGATTTTTCTGTCCCTCCTGCCAGCTCCCAGATCACAACACGGAGACCTTGTTAATTATAAAAACTCAACCAGTAGCTTAGGCTTGTTACTAACTAGCTCTTACAAATTAATTCATTTTTATCAATCTTCTTTTTGTTTTATGGCTTTATTACCTTTACACTGTCCTGCCCATGCTGCTTCCTTTCCATCTGGCTGGCGACTCCCCTCTTCATCTTTCCAGTGTCCTGTGTGCCTGAAAATCCTGCCTAACTTTTGGCCATTTAGTTTTCTATTAAGCCAATGAGAATGACACATCCTCACAGTGTACAAAAAGATTATTCCACAATAGAAGAGTCCTTAACAGTGAGTCTGGGATAGAATAAGCACAGTTGAAAGGTATGTCTGCCAGTAACCTCAGCAGGTGAGTTCAAAGACCATAGGGGGCTTTTCAGGGAGGGACATTCCTAGAGTAGAGAGTTAATTTCTTTGTATTAGCATGAAAGAAAACCCCAACTACCCAAAATTTTTATTCTGATTCCTTGATTAGTAATTTTGTCCCATATCCTGGGTACACTTAACCTATCATGATGAAACATCCCACCTTGTGAACTATCCACACAGGTTATTATACATGAAGCTATATTTATGGATTGATAAATAATCATGCAGACAAGCAAATCTTGGTCCCTAAGAGGTTAATCAGGTATGGTGGACACATTTGAGATTCTGAACGTACATAATAATAATAAAAAAATCTGTCTTTACTCTGTTAGGGCTCTCTCTACTTGCCAAGAACCAACATCAGAATATACGCTTTAACCCCTGCCCCCCAAAGCCAAACCAAAACAGATGAAAGAGCGTAGGGAGGTGTGTTGTGAAGAGTAGTCTGGAATGCTGAGGCAGAAGCATCGCTCAGGTCTGAAAAGGGCTAAGCTCCTGTGCTTCAATAACACATTCATCTAAGACAACTGCTTCCGTCCTTAGTTTACAAGATTCTCAGGTTGTAATACGATGCTTAGACCCGAGCAAGCAGGCTCTTAGATTGTCCTGACCCCATGTGTACTTTGGAAAACCTTCCTTGTAGAGATCCTAGTCCCCTGTGTCTTGGCTACTCTAAACTTGGTCCTGTGTGGGTCCTATGTGATAGAAATCCTGGTGTCTTTCATTACCCTGTGGTAGTAGTGATGGGGCACTTAGGTTTTGAGGTTCTCCGGATGCTCTCTTGTGTACGGGTCTAGCAGATGGTCCATAAGGGCTCTGGTCTGGCTTCTGTGAGATAAACTAGCGATGCATGCCATGACAGTCCCTGGAGGGAGGCTTGATTGAAGTTCCCACTGACCAGGGCAGAAGTTTTTTTTTTTTATTTGATGGGCTCATACAAGTTTGGACCACTGAAATGGTGCTGATTGATTAATAAGTGATATATTAAGAGGAATGTATAGTGGGCAGGCCACTATATACTTCTGTGAAACACGATTAATAAAAACTCAGAGACTGATATTGGGATTCAACCTGAAGATCTGAAAAGCAAAACAGCCAGCCATTGGCTCTTACCTCAACCTCAGTCTGAAATGGCGATCCTGCCTCCAGTAATCTCAGAATGAGTCTGTGAGTGAAAGCTGTCTCCTCCCGTTTTATAGTCCTCTCTAGGTCTTAGATTAAAGGCGTGCACCTCAGTTTCAATGGCAGAGTAGTGTGGCTATTGGGATTAAAGGTGTGTGTCACATTGCCTAGTCTGTAAGGCTGACCAGTGGGGCTGTTTTACTCTCTGATCTTCAGGCAAGCTTTATTTATTAAAATACAAATGAAATGCCACTATACTGCTGATGTTTGGACCTGAAGTCAGCTTTGTGAGGTTGTGTGTGGACTCTCCCTTTTCCCTAAGGGCAAGGGAAAATTTGCCCCTGCTGCCGTTATTTCTGCATCCAGGGCTTCAAGTGGCATGCTGGGTAGTATTTTTTTTTTATGGTTTTTCTTGTCTTCTCCCAGGGCTTTTCCTGACTGTGGTGGTATAAAATCAGCTTGCCCCTTTCAGCCATACCTTTTCTTGCTTTTAATTGACACAGTATCTCCCTGGTCTCCCAGGTAGTTGAAAGTCTTGTTCAAATGATGGACATTTCTTACCTCAATAAGAAAGTGCTTCCTCACCTGCTTAGGGCCCCTCACCTGTCCTTACTGCTGGTAACTGTGGAGAGAGCTAGGCTCCCAGTTGGCATTGCAGTATTCAAATTCCAGGGCTGCTGTGAGTAAGGCCCAGAAGGGTCAGAAGACGATGTGGATGGAAGATGGATTGCCTTGTAAATGTAAATGCTGCACACTCTATAAATGCCAACAGTTATGTTTTCGTTCAGTTTATGGGTGACACTTGTGTTTGTGGTCCTCTTCCACAAATTCATTGACAGTGTTCTGGAGGCCATTGTAAAGTGGCTCACAGACTGCACAGTGGATGTTGTGGGATATGTGTAGTGACTCAGTAGGCACCAAGCAGATGGCATCAGAGAACCCAAGAGGCAAAGCAGCTGTACTGTCTAACTAAAAGAGACTGTAGAGAGGGTGTCACTGAATAACAGTGTCACCATCTTCTCCTTGCAGTAAGAGCTGTGAGATTAACCAGGAATGGTATTTCTGACAAAGACATAAACAGATACCTTCTAGGAATGTGGAAAATTTTCATGTGTACTGACTCAACAATAAATAGAATAGCCATGCAGTGCATTTTTCTTACCCCAAATATTTATCAATAAATTGGTACATCTTAGGTGGGTTCATAGCTTGTAATTACTTTTATAATCAAATTGTTGTTAGAGAGAGCTTCCCTCAGTCACTTCCAAATGTCTTGGATGTCATAGCGTTGCTGAGCAAGGCACCTCTGTTAGACAGTCTGCACTCCTCGTTCGTGCAGACCCCAGTGCAGTATCTTTCCTGTAACTTTATACTTCCAAAGGTTCTACTTGCTCTGGTTGGTCTCTGTGTGCACCTGTGACCCAGTTGGTTATGTCAGGTACTCAGGGCCACGATGACTGCTAGGCAGTGCCATTGGGAAAAATCACACAGGGAGAGGTAGCTTGTTTTGTTTTAATAAATTGACTTTTATGTTTGTGTGCTGAATGGCAACTTAACACAAAATTAGCACCAGAATGTATAATCTCACAGTTTATGTGACCGAGAAGGTTGGGGGGCTTAGTTGGTTTTTCTGCTCAGTGTCTCACCATGCAGCTGTGCTGGCGGCAAAGTCGTGGGTGAGCAGCTATCTCATGTTTACGCCCCACATTGGCGCAAGGTGATGTGCTTATCTAATTACTTTTATCAATAAAAGACCAGGAGTCAGATATCAGGTAAGAACCTGAAAGATCGGAGAAGCAGCAGAGCAGCCCCCAGTGGCTTCCTACCTCTCCCATTCCTTCCTCTAAAAAGGGCCGAAATCCTCCCTAAGCCCTGCCTTAACTACTTCTTCAGGCCTCTAAAACCTCTGTGGTTAACCTTGGTCAGCTAGTGGCTAACTCTGCCCTCTGATTCAAAGCAAACTTTGTTAGAATCCAATCAAAATATCACACAACAGTGTAGATTTGTAGTTGCAATCCCAGATGAAGCTTGGAGTCTTCTTCTGAACTATTCTGGTTTTTGGTTTTATAGAACTCTATCTTTGAATATTGAGGTCATCGTTTTCTTTGCAGATACTGGCCAGGGCTTTCTCGCAGCTCCTAGAGACGGACCTCAGACGTGCATCATGTGGCCCTCTGAAAGCATGGAGCTTATTGCTCCGAAGCCAACAGGAGAGCTTCTCCCAATTCTGCTACTACTGCTGTTACAGCTGCTTACAACAGCTATTATCGTTGCTAGAGTCTTATATTCAATGTGACATCATAGGTGAAATGATTCTACTATGTTTGCTGTACTACATAACCCAATAAAAGGAGGGGCATCCCATTATACTCCTAAGTGCATCAGGAATCTTAAGAGCCATTTTTAGGTCTCACCAGCCATGGTTCTTGTATGGGTAACTGCTGTCAGCACATGAAATCCTTAAACAGATTGTCTGCTTTTTTTCTTTGACATTCTTTTGGGAACAGCCACTAGTTTATTAGTGTCTTTAGAAAGTATGAATTTCCAGTGTGGATCGATACTCATGTCTCACAGACTTCAAAGGGACATCTCTGAGCATGTTTTGTCACACAGAGTTTTCCTTACAATTTAAAATAAACGTACTATAAGAAATGGTTAAACAGTGTGTATTTAATGTAATTTATAGTTAACATTTCAGAAAGTGATAGGAGACTGGAATGCACACACGTGCACACACTTCATAACCCTTCAACTTAACAGCGTTTTCTCATTCTGTAGGAATCATTGGTGGAATTTATTTGCCAGCTGGTGTTTCAGAGTCCTTTATAAATTAATTATAGTATTTACTAGCCGTGTGGAGGTGAAGAAATCTAATTAGGTCAAGGAGACTGGCCCTGCTGGAGACCCAAAGGCAAAGCTGGGAAGGTGTCAGCTGCAGATCCCTGCTGTGCTTTCGTGAGTATATGTTTAGGGGGTGGGTAGTGGAACAGCAGAAAGGATACATAAAAGTTTACAATAAAAATAATTTTGATGAAAATGATTGAAGCTGTCCACCAATAAATATACAGACAAAATTCAAAAACCTTTTTATTGACCAAGACCTTCTCAGGTGTTCTATTACAGTGTAAGAACTGGATATACAATGCTAAAAGCATAGTCATGAATTTACTCCCTTGGTCAGTGAACACAAAGCTGGTTGTGGTAGGTAAAGAGGATTGTATCACAGTCTCCTAAAGGAGTGCAAAGGTGGCAAATCGGTCTGTATAAGCCTGAGAGAACTGGGTTTCAGGCAGACTTAAGGGTAGCAGAGGTAAATGCATTGATGTTGCTCCATCACAAGTGTCAGAACCTAATCAAACGAACTTTAAAGGGTTGGGAAAGGAGCGAGGTCACAAGAACACTGAGCAGGAGTGAACCTGGGGCGCTCATCCTGGAGGCCTTGCCTGATTGCTGAGCCTTTCCCCGCAGCTCCCATCCTCTCACACGTTCACTATTCTCTTTAATTTTTTTTTGTTTTATGAAAGACCTTTGAGAAAACTTATTCATGGTGATGTAAATAACCTAGTTAGCATTTACATTCTTATAAGGGGTTTCTAAGTTACCAGAAATAATATCTCAAAATCAGGGGTCAAAACCCTCAAAATTTACTGGGGCCTGTCATAAGTATAAATGAATGGCTAAGGGCCCGAGTAAGACTCTGGGGAGTGAGGGAGACTGACAAACTATTTGAGGAGATGAAACCTGAAAATAAATGCTGTTTCAGCCGAAGCGAAAGTGCCAACTGGGTGATTATATCAGGCCGGTAGTTGCCCCTGTATCCTGCCTTTAAAGTTATGTTTTGAATTTTGTGGTAGAGAAACGGATCCAAGAACAGGAGACAGTGTGACAAGTCCTGCATACAATATTCTTCCTTCACCTGAATCTGTTGGGGAGGTTCTGGCCAGCATCCCCATGGCTCACTGTCTCACAGGCCCCCCCAGTATCTTTCCCGCCTTCTATTACTGCTATTTGTTTTTCATTTGCTGTAATCTGAGAGCATCAGAACAGACATGGAGACTTTTTACAGACAGAAACTACAGGGAATAGTTGAACTATAGGGGTTCACACCATCAGCGCTCTCCAGCTTCTTGTCTATACGGGCGGGCACTGTGTGGTCAGCTTCGCTGAGACCCTGCCTGCTCTAGCGGGACTCCAGGCCGTTCACACTTCTTTAGCCTCAGGCACAGTTTTGGATTTCGGGGCCCATGAAGCACAGTCAGAATATCTAGTCTCCTGATGAGGAAGAGGAAAATTAGCTTCTCCATAGTTCATTCACTTTCTTTCCTAAAAAGGCACCCTAGGGAAAAGAAAAGCAAGCTGACAGCCTGGTTGAGTCCTTTGGTCAACAGAAAATCCAGCTAAATGGAAAAATAGTTTTAAAAAGGAGGTTTTGTTTTGTTTTTCCAACACCATCTTGAAGGGGTCCCTTGGAGCAAGGGTTAGTGTTGAGAGATATTTGATTGCACTGTGAAACTCTGAGACCGTTAAAAAAAAATTAACCTTGGATTGGGCGTGGAACCAGCAAGTAGTTGACATAGAGTAGTCTTAGCCATAGAGAAAGTGGAGGAGCCAGGAACACAGATAAAATAATGCACAGGAAGGAGTAGGGAGGGACTTAGAGATTCCTGGTCTTTTTGGTTTGTGAGTGGAGAGACGCTTCTCTTGTTGGGTCTTCAGCCAAAAAGGAAGGTCAGCTGGTTGCTTCTCGACTTCTCTGAGCTACCAAGTCTTCACTCTAGCATCTGACTCCAGAGTCTTTAGAGTGATAGAGACTTAGTTAAAACCCACATTTGGGGGCCTTGACCAAACTGGTACTGGTAGAATGAAAAATTCCACCAGGGTGCTGACTCTGAGGCCTCAGGGCACAGATGGAAGTTAAAATATCAGCAGACTTAGGTGTGGCTGCTTAAGCTGACAGGGAAACAACAGGTTAGTTCTAGTCAGTAAGTTTGGAATCTGATCTCATGCAGCATGGCTTTCCTGGAGGATGTCATAGGATGTCACACCACTGTACACCTCTACGATGTTTCAGAAACCACATGCTCCCACTTTGTGAGACAGTGTGCAAAACCTTTATAGAAAACTTGTACATTATCATAGATCACAGGAAGGTAGGATCTGGAAGCCACCTTCCTGGAAGCCACCTTCTACACTCCCGAACTTTCTCTGCTCTTGTCTCTTGACTTCTAGCACTCCTGAAATGATTAGTAAAGTTTGAGGCTGTCTCTAATTTTGTAAGATTGACTTGAAGGCTGCTGATCCAGGAAATACCAGTCAGAATGTAGAATTTATTTGGGAGCATTGGGAGAGTTCTGTCTTCAGTGGAATTGCTAAGCTGATGTATGTGATTGTGAAACCTACTTTCTAGAGCGTTTACCCACAGAAGAAGCTATTCAGAGATAGTAAAGCTGATAAACGAAATCAAGGGAGAGGCACAGGAAGGGGAAGGAGAGAAGGGAGTTTGAATACAGCTCTTGAATTTCTAAATTTAGCTTTGCATAAGTCATGTCTGTTCATTGGCTGTTCTAGTCACACAGACCACGTCTGAGTATTTTCTTTTGATTTAAACTCAATTGTACAGGATTCTGCAACTTGGGACCACAAGTTCTGATTAATATTACAATGGCATTTTATATTGGCTGCACCGAGAGGGTCTAAGGACTTAGGACTTGGTAGCCTGCTAGGCAGGAATGGCTCTCAGGTGAGTCTGTGATCTGAAGAATATATATTTTGTAAATATTTCCTGAAACGGTGGGCACATATCAGATCTAATTCACACATAACCGTTATTGAATTTTAAACAAGATTGCAGGCATAGTAATATTTTAAGCATCTTACTCTATCTACTTATGAAGGAATATTCTTTTGCTAGATTTACCTTATTGTGTGAACTTATTTGGGACAGTGTGACCGGGTCATAGGGTGTTTTATAAATTTGGTTTTGATTTAGGAAGCAAAACACTAACAACTACTTTTTAAAATATTTTAATTCCCTCATAGACAGGGAATGAGTTTTATGTCCATAATTGCAGCAACTGGAACATCGTCAGTGCTCAGTGCTTTTGGAACACAAAAAGAGCAGTTGTTTGTTTTTGTTTTTGTTTTTGTTTTTGTTTTTACCATCACTGACCTGTACAAATCTTTCTGTACAGCCAAGGTTTTCTTCACTGTCTTCCAAATGTGCATAATTATTTTACTTGGTATGAAGCAAGTTGAAACATTTGCAGCAATGAGCTGGCTCGCTCACACTGTCCCATAGTTTGGTCAGTGATTAAAGTCCTGGCACTTTGGATCTAGAGAGCTCCTTCTGCCTCCTGATAGCCTTGCAGCCACAGCTCAGGCCCAGGCACTACCTCTAAGCCTCCTTGGCTGGCTACAGGAGTGGGTGAACCCTGTTCTCAGTAGTGAGAACTGTCTGTAGAACTTTTTGGCTGGGGATCATCTAGACACAGTCAAGGGCCACGTAAGCGCCTGCTCTGTGGTCACATCATTGTTATTCCCTAGACCTCATGTTCATCAAAGTGAAATGGGGACAATACTATTTAAGTGTGTGCATTTTAAATGAGTAATTCTTGTAAAATGCCTGGCAACAACACACTATTAACAATTTTAATAACCAAAATAGGAGTGTTGAATATTTAGTATAGCACACACTCAGTAATAACCCCTGTAATGTTTGTGTTAACAGGTAGACGTCTGTACCAATCTGCCTGGGTTCCAGCCCAAGCTGTGCTGCCCATTGTTTGAGTGACTGATCCTGATCAGGTTATATAATGTCTCAGGATCATCTGTAATAAAAAGAGAATAATGATAGCATCTGCTTCCTAATGTGGTTTGAGGTTTCATTGCCAAGGTCCCTCTAAAGTAATCAAGGCAACAGCAGGCGGTACCTTTCTCAGCGTCAACCACTGCCAGTGGTTGAAAGTGATTATGTCTGCTTGTCCAGGCTGAAGTGTGGTAAAATGTGATAGTGCTCATGGAAATAGCTAGTCAGTGGTGGGCACCTGATAAATGCCAACTTTATTTTCTTGTTTTTGATTCAGTAGACAACTCAGAAGTTTATGATGCTTTGGGGTTACAGCATGAATGTCAACCTCATCTGTGTGTGATTACAGGACAGAAAAGAGGTGGAATTTTACCAGTGACACATATTAAACATTGTTCATTCAATGGACTAATTCATTGCCTGGTTTTCTTCTAAAAGTGGCTTCATCAAGAAATATCCAATAATTATTAATTCTTTTGATTCTGGTCACAGATAGGGTGATTTACTCTCTGCAAAGAAAGATGGAGAAATAGGTTATTTTTTCAAGTTTTTGGTGGCAAACCTTGACACACATCCTGGAGGAGCTGCAGGAAGGTGCTGTCAATCACAGGGTAGTCAGGGAGCTCAGGACTCATTACTTCTGGTTTACTTCCAAGACTTACACCCGCAGCTTTCTAATGAGTGTGCCCTTTGGAGACAGCTGGCACTCTGCAAGGTGCAAGCCTCGCTGAGCTGCTTCTTGTTTCAACTAACTTGTCTTCATGGCCCTGTTGGTCAAAGTCTTAAATGATGTGAGAGCCTTTGGTAAGACTATAATTGGATGGAACAGTTTTTAACTGGTCTACAGGAGAAGCACACATTGCTGGACAAAGACTGTCGGGATTCGGGACAGTGCTAACAAAGAGCTTGAAGGGGGGGAGCAATCTTCAAGACATTCATTGAAGAGAGAAGTTTGTAGCAGATAATGATGTGATAGGCAAGGAGTCCAGCAGGTGGCAGCTTCGTAACATAATCACAGGTCGTTGTGTTGTGGGAACTTGGTGTTCAGGATCTTTTCTTAGAAAAATCACAAACTAAATATCTTAAACATTGCATATTTATTGTAACTTTGTGTGTGTGTGTGTAAAAGTTAGCACATACCATCTCTGCTTATGTTCTATGCTAGTTTAGAAAATTAGAATTGTCATGTGAAGTTACCCAGCTGAAGGGACATTGAAGTTTTCTGGAATTTTCTACTGTATTTAAACTAACACTCCATTATTTTGAAGCACATATATGTATTTTCCATGTTCAAAGAGATGGCAGACTTGAAATTATTTCTCAAGTAAAATGACATTGCAACCAACAATTGATCACTTTGAGAACTTGGCTGTAATTTTAGTACTTCACATATATTTTCTTTAACAGTTAAGGCATTCAGGAAACTTAGGGATGCAGTGAAAGAAGCTGAAACGCTTAGGGCAGCTTTCTCAACAAGTTTTGGACATATAAAAAAGAAAGGCCAACTATCCCTAAGATACAAACTCCAGGACATGGCTTCTTCTTATGTGCATTTACCACAGTGTCCGGGTATTGGGATCATTCTGATTCCAGAGCAGAACCCCACAGTGCCTGCCGAGACAGCATCAGACCATCGCACACTGCGGTTGTTTAACTGAGCATATGTTACAGCCTTTGCCAAGAAACCTGTACTGTACCCTATGTTATCGGGTGCCAAGGCCTGACAGAGTCCTCACACAAGGAAGGCGTCAGAAGTGCTGCGGTTTTGACACGAACTGGGTTTGCATTTTGAGAGCCATCAAACAAGGCTTGTGTGCTTACACTTTTCGTTCTGTGGAAGGCCATTTTAAAAACACATCATAGCATTTTAAGTGTGTAGGTCTCGTGACATTCGTTCCAATTTCCTGGTGGCAGGCACATAAGAGTTCCCTAGGAGATGTGTGGTTCTGGGTACTCACGCGTCACTCAGGGTGACCACGGTTTAGAACAACATCACCCTTGCTCTGCTTTCGAGGCTCAGCTACTGCACATTGTTCAGCTTTGTTTAATTGAAAAGTAAAATTCACAAAGTCCAGTTTATTTAAGGTAATGTGACAGAAGACGTTAGTATGACCACTCAGTGCTATTCTGCTAACTGAAATCAGCCTGACCCACATAATCCTATCGAAGAGACTTCCATCTGTTTTCAGGACGATCATAGAATTTGGGGTTTGGAAGTTATGGTGGTTTTAATAAGAATGGTCCCCCAAAGGCTCATATATCTGAAGAGGAATTAGGAGGTGTGGCCTTTTTGGAGTAGGTGTGTCCTTATTGGAGGGAGTGTGTCACTGGGTGTGGGCTTTGGAGTTTGAAAAGTCCAAGCCAGGCTTGTGTTTTCTTTCTGTTGCCTGTGGATCTGGATGTAGAACGCCCAGCTATTTCTCCAGCGTGTCTGCCTATGTGCCACCATGCACCCTGCCATGATAATAATGGACCAAACCTCTGAAACTGTAAGCGAGTTCCTGTTAAATTCTTACTTTTGCAATAGTTGCCACAGCCATGGTGTCTCTTCACAGCAATAGAACACTGACTAAGAAATAACTGACATTTAAAGGTACTCTATCCTGAGCAATGTGTATTTGCAGAGATTTTCTCTTACATATACCTGTATCTTGATTTCATCATCATTATTTTGTGTGTGCCATAGTTTAAGAACATTTTTCTTTAATTAAAACATGTTTATTATTTGATAATTCCGTACATGCATACAATGTATTTTAACCACATTAAACCTCTCTCCTCCCCCCAGTTCCTCTCAGATTATACCCTGCACTTCCCAGCCCCTTCCAAACTTTGTGTCTGTACACACACACACACACACACACACACACACACACACACACACACACACACTCCACCACATTCAGGTTGTGCTGCTTATACACCTGTAGGTGAGACTATACATTGGACTGTAGTCTACCAATTAAGGTCCACATCCTTGAAGAAAACTGACTCTCCTTCCCCCAGAAGTCATCAACTGTCAATAGTCCATCAACTTGGGATGGAGGCTGGCAAGGCTCCTCCTTTATGGAATGTTGGCCCGTTTAAGGATGTAAAGATCTTGTGCAGGGAACCACAGCTGCTCTGAGTTCATGAGTCTAGCGGTCCTGTTATGTTTGGAAGACACTGACTCGCTCAGGTTCTCCCTTACTTTGTGCTCTTATAATCTCTCTACTCCCTCTTCCACATTCACCCCTCAGCTCTTTTGGGTGGGTCCGAGACATACATGTGACCTTGTGGCTAAGCACCCCACAGACGTTTATCCTCTGCACTTTGAACAGTTGTCAGTTTCTGAGTTAACTGCCATCTACTGTCCAAAGAAACTTCATCGATGGGATCTGAGAGCTGAACTAATCTAGGGGCAGAGAGATAAGAATTTAAGGAGTAGAATGTTGCTATGTCCACTGAGCAAATAAATAGAAGTAGGAGCCTATGACCTCCCACACAATGAGTTCTTGACCAGATTTATAGTATGAGGTATCAGACATGTATTTCCTCCTGTGAACTTGGCCTTAAACCAATCAGAAATCAAATTGTTGTCCCCATAACATTAGTCCCACGATTGCACCTATGAATGTATCTTGACATGCCAGGTTCGTATGTGATTAAGACTGTTGATAATATTTTTCTCTCTCAGCAGCCTGCACAAAACCCTTAAGTTCTAAAAAAGTTACCCAGTAGGGAGGAAGCTTCAGTGCCAACTTGATTTCTTCTTGTCCTTTGACCAATGTGTATGGTGTCTTCAGCAACTGGGTCTTACCATCAAGTTTTGGTGGGCAGCCCAAAGCAATGGCAATAGTCTGTATTGTTTTGGGGTTCTCTCAGACACCCTTGGCTAGCAACTTGAGGGGAGGTATGTCATAGTGGGTATGGGTCTTTTTATTTATCAAACTAAGGTCACTAGGACAAGCATTGTCACTTTTGTAAGGTAACTCAAACACATCTTTCATGTTTGTGCATACACATGCATGCATACATGCAGTTTATAGAATAGTAGAATTCCTTTTGGCTTTAGTGTTAGTGATCCCTCTGCCCCACTCTCCCTCCCTTCAGCACACTTAAACTTCCCTCCCCATTTTATCTCCTCTACTCTTTGTATCACCCATTTTATATTCTCCCTACTCCCTTTAGGTCTTTCTTCCCTATCAATGGCCCGTTCTTCTTTCCCGTATTCTACAGGGCTCCAAGTTGCACACACATATCCAAAGATTCCATGGTAGGATCCATACATGAGTGATAATCATTGTTAATGTTTAATGGTAATGGGCAGCATTAAGTTACAGTTCCTTCATTTGTTCATTCATCTCGACAGACATTTATGAACCATCTCACATGCATTGAAGATTCTAGCAACCATGGCAGGGACTGTTAATGCACAATGAATACTTCACTATGTGCATCTCTTAGAAGGAGCTTGAGTTATGAAGACAGACAAGTAAATTAATAGTTATACACAGAGTGATAAGGGCTATGACATGTTTGTATATGACTATGGAAAAACACACAAAGGAGCAATCTGTGTCACTTGGGATTCTGTGGTGACAACAAATTAGAAATCACATTTGAGGTAGGCCTTGGATCAGAGCAGGAATTCTCATAAGACAAGAGACAGGTCAGGTTGTAGTAAAGGAAACACACAGAGGCAAGAAAGCATGTGAAGTGTAATAGTGTAAGACAGGAGAAGGCAAGAAGACATGGGTAAGACGGGAAGGAAGGAAGACACGGGTAAGACAGGGGAAGGCAGGAGGACATGGGTAAGACAGGGGAAGGCAGGAGGACATGGGTAAGACAGGGGAAGGCAGCCAGCTAAGACCGTAGACATCAAACACTGACGACCTTGCAGGGCTGCTCTAGGAAATAGGGAACTAGTGACCAGCCTTGAATGTGTTTCAAAGGATATGGCCTGATATATGCATTGAAGAAGTTATCCCTGGGCATGGTGTGAAAGTTAGTCTGTTCTAGGAATGGGTAGCACGTGGTATGTTCAGGTCCTGTAGCATTACCATGGAATGATAGTGGAGAAAGACAGATGTTAGGATGGGCTTTTAGAAACTGAAATGACAAATCTTGGTGGTCAGTTGCCAGGGAGAGGCAGAAATTAAGGAGAAAAGTCAAGATAAATTGGCTAGGTCTAGGTCACATGATTAATATTGAAGTTTAGATAGATGTTTGCTGGATCATATTCAAAAGTTTCTGAAAATCATAACATGAGGCTCTCCAAAGTCATTACCAGTGGAAATGCTGTGAACTTTTGTGTCCTCAGACCATATGCTTGGTCTAATCCCTACACAATGGTGTTTAGAGATGAACTGTTGAGGAGGTAATTAGGATTGAATGTTGTCATGGGTTCTCATGAGGGGATTAGTTTCTTTACAAGGAGAGGCCAGACAGATAGCTTTCCCTCTAACATGTCAGGATCCAGCAAGGAAGTGGCTGCCAAAAGCAGGCCCTTGCCAGAACTGGAATGAACTCATACTGTAACCCTGCATTTCCAGCCTCCAGAACAGAAGTCATGAGATGTGTGTTATTTGGTCACAGCAGGCTGAACAGACTAGAATTATCAAATTGTTAAGAACTTAAGAAGGCCATACAATCTCTGACTGATTCTGAAATCAAACCTCTTCACTGCTCTGCGTTTAGTTCTGTATCTGGTTCAGGGAATACAGAAGGAAAATCACTTTTTCTCGGGAAGATAATGTGTTCTTTAACATCTTTAGGCTGAAGGACCTTGTGGGTTAGGTAGTAGATATATTCAAAAGCGAGTCAGAAATAACAATCCAGTTTTGAATCTCAGGAAATAAACAGATGTCAGAAAGTTAAGGTTTAAGAGATAGTGAACAAAGTCAGAATAGTAACCCTGAAGACCAAGGAAGTAGACTTAATGTGAGTAGAGAAGGGAAGAAAATTATTCTGAAAATTCCTGAGGCTGTGCAGCAGGAGGGGTCAGTGGAGGATACTGAGAGAGAACACATAGATTGGAGGAAAACTCCCTGTAACTGTAACATGCATCCACACAAGCCTGTGAAGATTTGCTTTCTCTCCTGTGGCCACATGTTAAGCAGAAACTTGGACCAGAATCAATTGTCTGCTGTTTCTGTAGGAGCCTTATTACAACTTAAATTCCTCATTTACAGTCTCTCTTCACATTGAGTTTCCCTCCATATAGATCGCGTAGTCATTTGATGCCGCAAGCTCTTCAATGATCCTCCAACCCTCACATGAACTCCTTGGCTATAGGTAACCAGTTTCACTCCAGCCATTTTCATGTCTCTGTGGAAGCTCAACTTATGAAATGTGTTTGAAATTCCCATGGCAGAGCACGTGTCTCTTCCCATATCTCTTCCACTCGTCCACTGACTTCATTCACAAAATAGTTTAGAAGCATTATCGATACCCTGTCACTGCAACCATGCCCCTCATCAAACATCTCACAGACAAGAAGGAAGCATGCGTCCATGTGTGGTTAGTGAAACGATGGTGGTGTATTACAGGTGCTCAGATGTAGAAAGCTGGAGCAGTTGTACCTGAGTTAAAATGGGAACCAAATCATTTAGAAGTTTATGGTTTAAATTCTGATCCTCCGAGCAGGCATTGAGTACGGATAGAGCAGGTCTCACTGTCCAGGGCCTGTGCTGTCTTTATTCTGCCCAGCCTCTCCTGTGCTCTTAGAAAATTTTATCAGACCTTTTCAGCCCATTCCCTCTGTGGACATACAATCTCATCACGTTTTAAGCTTTGTGCTTCGTAGATCATTTTCCTACCTCACCAAGACAGTCAGTATTACACACTTTCCTTTACATCTCTGCCTCAAGGTCATTTACTCTCATGGTTCTGTCCTCTCTTCTCTCCTTGCTGACCTCATCACTGTATCTGACCTCCTTGCCTCCTCTGAGATGACTTGCAGCTCTCATCATCAGTATCTTCTGACACAGTCACTCTGCTTTCTTGACTTTTGCTCTTGTCCCCAAACTTCTACCCCTGGCTAGATGTTGCTCAGAAATTATGCCATTTATTATATGCTCGGCTTCTGTCTTTTTACAAGTTTCCTTTCCCTCCAAAGCATGTGAAAGTATTCTCTATCCCAGATACATCCGTGTTCTCTCGTACCCTTTGCCTATTCCTCCTTAGTTCATATTTACTCCTTAACAGCTTGGTGCTTGACTTCAAGTCTTGACTGAACAGTAACTGATCAGCACACATATTATGCATGTATGTGTGTCTGATTTTCTAGTTGTGTGTATGTTTTCTAGTTGTCCATACTGTGGTAGCTTTAGTCTCCATCTTACTTGTAGAAGAAGGTGGAGTACCAATCCAGTCATAAGGAACCTGCCCTGAGAGCAGTCGGAATTGGTTAAGCCATACTCACACAAGGTGTGTGGCTGACAAGATGCCTTAAGTTTTGAACTCCGTGGGTTTCTTTCAAAGCTCAATTGCATTTCGTTGACATCTGATTTTTGGAGCCTGTACTGCATCATGGGTCAGTGAGTTGAATGTCCCTGTCTTCCTCTGTGCTTACTCCTGCTTCTCATGGCATAGGCGCAGTTTGGGATTTGTTCCACTGTGTACAAATCATTATTTTATGACCTGTGTGAAACGTGGTGCTTAGTTGGTCCAGAAGAATCAAAGACTTTTAGAGTTCAGACTTTCCCCTATGGTAGACAGATTTCTAAAGCAGAAACTTGGCACAGAGGAAGTGATGGGAGGTTTTCTTTTTTTGTATGGATTGTAGAGATGAATATTTTATAGGTGACATGGGGAATTTCTTGCACACACACACACACAAAATATATTTCTGATATTTTTAAGAGATATTTGTTATTACTTTTTAATTTTTTATGTGTCTGAATGCTTGTTTGGATGTATGTCTGTGAATCACCTGTGTGCCTGGTACCAGAAGAGGAGTTAGATCCCTGGCACTGGAGTTAAGAGTGGTTGTGAGCCACCATGTGGATGTTGGGAGCGAACCCTGGTTGTTTGGGAGAGCAGCAAAGCTCCTTACTGCTGAACTGTCTCTCCAAACCGTTTCAGATATTTTAAATCAAGTATGCAATTCATTGTTATGGCTGAGAATGTTCTAACATCCTGACTGTTGTGCTATTGTTATTGAAAGGAAACTACAGTCTACAAATCAGGACAGCAATTCACAGGATTTGTCTTTCTCTGGTAAATCTCATGTTAGAATGTTGTTTAAATGCAGTCTCCCCATAAAAACACACTAAACTCATGAGGAGTTTGAACCACAGCAAGAAAGCTAGCTACTGACTGACCCTCACTGTATGTAACTTTCATCTTGTAGCCTGTGAACTCATTTAATATTAGAGGGGCTGGGATCTCAGTCTCCCCGCCCCTTTGGGAACTTGCTTTCTAATGTTGACATTCAATACAGCCAACCTGATGCTAAAATGAACCATTATCCCACAACACTGCCGTGCCTTCCATTCTCCTCACACTCCAGAGTCTGGCTGATGCTTCCTTTGGGTCGAACATGCACACACAAAGCATTTCATCAACAATTTTCTACATTTTCTGTTAAATTGTGCTTACTCTTCTTACAGAAATTTCCCCCTAGGTACTTTTTTTTCAAATAATACATAAAGTATTTGAGGTAAACTAAAACTTTGTAATAAGAAACTTTGTGACTATAAAATCCGAAAAAAAAGAATATTGAAGCACTTTGGAAAAATTACAAAGCAAAAAAACTAGTCTAAATATTAAAATCAAAATTTCCAAGAGACAGTGCTACTTAAATGGGGCTTCTTTGGTGCCTACTCCATAAAGTAGTTATTTTACCATCAAAATCATGAAGCAGAGGAGCTGGGGAGCTGGTTCTAATGGTAAAGTCCTTGCCACAAAAGCAAGAAGATCTGAGTTGAGCGGCTCACCTGTCATCCTGGAGTAGGAGGAGGCAGAAACAGGAAAGCCCCGGAGCTTGTTGGTCAGCAAGTATAGATAGTCAGTGGGCTGCAGACACGGGGAGAGACTATGCCTCAAAAATAATGTGCAGAAACAATTGAGAAAGTTAAACTGACCTACTAAGTTAAAAAAATCCTAAATTATGTTCCTTGGAAGTTTTATCTCTTAAACACACACACACAAGCACACATGTACACACACACGCACACAGACACACACAGAATGTGCACACACGCACATGCTCACACACACAGAGGCACACACAGTGTAAGTCTTGGTCTTTAGTCCTGGATATTTAATTTTCATAGAAACAATCTCTTATATTATACTTGTTTACTTAGAATTCTCACTTTTTTCCTTTGAGACAGGGTTTCTCTGTGTAGTCCTGGCTGTCCTGAAACTCACTTTGTAGACCGGACTGGACTCAAACTCAGAGATTTGCCCGTCTCTGCCTCCAAGCGCTGGGATTAAAGGTGTGTACCACCACCGCCCGGGGAGAAGTGTCTGTTTTGTTTTTTTCTTTTACTGAAAATGAGTGCTTTCTCTTCAAGCCTTATTCTATTGCATTGTAGAATTCTTGAGTTACCAGGAAGTTTTAAGGGCAATTTCAAGCCAGTGGAAAGCTTGGAGTGTTTTTATTATTATAGATAATAAATCAATTAAAGATTTCATGTTTGCAGTTTAATTAAGTCATCACTTTTAAAAAATTATTTTCCATTCTTTGACAATTTCATATATACATGTACACACACACATACACACACATATACACATACACACACATACACACACATACACACATACACATACGCAAACATACACACACACACACACACACTGAATTTTAGTTATTTTCATGCCGTTACCCTCTCTCATACTGCCTTCTGCTGTAACTTACCTTTTCCTCAAGAAGTCACCCCAACTTCTTGTCTTTTTGGTGTGTGTGACCCATTGAGTTTAATTATGTTTCATTCATTCACTAATTAGCTTAATTACGGTTGTCTGCATGAGGGTGGGTGGGCGGCTTTTTACCCGAGCATGGGCAACTTCGCAGTGGCTCTACCACTGAGGAAAGTTACGTTGTTTCCCTCAGATGCCATTAATTGCCAGTTGTCCTCCCGGGCAGGGTGGTGCCTCATGAGCCTTCCCGGCTGTGATGACATGTTGAGGGGCTCAGTCTTGTCTGGTATCCGCAGCTGTGGTAAGTTCGTAAGGGCGGAGGTCATGTTACATACAAAGACTGTGTTTCACCGTCTCCCCCTCTCCCTGCAGCTCTTCTGTCATGCTCCCCAAACCTTGCAGTGAGTGATCTCAACAACCCCTTTAGGGCCAAGCACTCCGCTGTCCTGTAGTCACAGCTCTTCCACCATGCAAAAGTCTCTATATTAACTGTCCCACAATAACAAGATGCTTCTGCAATGAAGGATAATAACTTTGTTTTGAGGGGCATCTAAAGAGCTGTTTACCTTCAAAAATATAACCAATCTTTAAGTACCTGTGAACTCTGTCATCGTTTTGTTTTAAAGCTCCTGTTTTCTTGAGTGATCTCATTGCAATAATGTATTCATAGGTTACGTGTGTGTTTATCAATAAGACGTGGAATCCTACCTAAGTAAATGAGACCACAGAAGGATTTTGGTGAAAAACTGTAGTAAAAACATTGTCAGAAAAGCACATAGTTCTCTGTGAAGGTGGCTCAGGTACATGTGCGAAGGTTGGGCACTGCCACCTTTCCATTACGTATTCAGAAAGTCTACATGAAATGTCTAGGAGTAAACGACAAACGTCTCTCGCAGCCGGCACTCACAGCCTCCATGACAGGCGTTTGTTTCATGCATACTACCATCACCTCTCCTTCCTGTGTGTTCCCTGCTGGACGATTCTTTCTTTGAAGTCAGGCTTCTGAGAAACCTTCTCAGGACATTGTAGGAGGGAGGCTGAAGCGTCTGTCTGTGGTTCCCTGGGTGCCATGTGACATTGAGGACATCCACCGGAGCTCTGCTTGTGCTGTGTGCTCAGAGCTGGCCCTTCAGCAAGCTTGCAGAGGTTGCTGGTGTGGCCGACCTGCTCTGCTCTTAGGTGTGGGAACTGTCATTCCCGAGGCTTCCAGTCTTCATCTGCACCGCGCCGTTTTAGGTCTCTACAAGCCACATATATCCCGGAGATTCCAACCAAGCCCTCCCTGAGCCCAAAGACTTCCGTCCTGCTGTGCACTCTCTCCTCACTGCTGCCTGCCTGCTTCTGATCTGACCTGCACAGGAGCCCTGCTTTTGGACTGCACAGCAGTTCTGGTTTGGAGAAAATCAGTTCCTTTTAGGGCCACATCTATTCATTCACAGTTTCCCCTCCCTCTTCTCCTTCCAGTCATTCCCTCCACCCCACGCCACCCCACCCCAGCCCCTTCACTCCTCCCAGGGAGATCAAGCAGCCATGGCATCTCAAATTGCAGGAAGCCTAGGCACCTCCTCTCCTATTAAGGCTGGACCAGGCAACCCTGTAGGAGTGGGTCCCAAAAGCAGGCAGCAGAGTCTGAGAGAGACCCTGCTTCTACTGTTTGGAGTTCCATAAGAAGACCAAACTACAAAGCTGTAACGTGTACAGAGAGCCTATGTCAGTCTCAGGGTGACATCTTAAAGGGTCTTAGACAGCCTTGGAGAGGGGGTCTTTGCCAATCTGTCCTTGCACTCCCCTCCAGCCCAAGGCACTCATGAAGTCTGCTTTTATGTCATAGTTATTCCCTTATCATGGCTGACAATTTGTTGTCAAAAGCTTTCCGTGTTTGTCTCTCAGCGTGGCTTCTCTCCAGACTGGATCTAGGCTGACAGATTTGGTGTCAGGCTTCCAAGTGTATTGCTGGGATCAGTGTCCTCCTGGCTTTGTCTCCCTTGGGTTGTAGCCAGCTTAGCCAAACTCCCTTCATGTGGTTTCACATTTATTTTATGACTTTGATGAGGTCAACATTCCTTTTTCACAGAAGCCACAAATTCCAGCAGTTTGCCTTGGGTTCCATGCACACCACACACCCACAGTGTGAGCCGAGGACTGGACTTCTTCCTCTTCTGCTGACCTGGACTCTGAGAGCCACATTTCAGGGCATGTTACTTACAACACACTGCTTCTCACATCGAACCTTACATCAGTTTTACAACAGAGCTTCACTGTTGCAAGTGGCATTAGCTCACCTTAAGTCAAAGAGAATTTACTGGTTCATGACCCTGAGAAATCCACATGTGAGCCTGGATTTGTGTGCTGTTTGATTCTGAGCTCAGGTGATATCCAGAGGCTCCCCTGGGCTGTCCGTCTTCCCATGCTGACTTCCCATATGAACACAAAGGACAGAACAGCTCCAGGCACAAAGCAGTCAAGGCCAAAGTTTCCCTTTCTTGAAGCAGACGTCTCAAGGGTTGCTTTCGTGGCTGAGGTGTAGGATATTTGTGAATATTGCCCAAGTAGTGTGTGGAAACTGCATGCATGTGTCAGTATGTGTGTATGTCAGCATGTGTGTGGAAACTGCATGCGTGTGTCAGTATGAGTCACCCACCACCACTGTTACCAATGAACACTGGCTTCTTGTCAGTTTGTGTGCCAAGCCTTGTGCTCCAGGAGATGGAACATCCAGACTATTTCAGAATCTTCTTTCTAATCTCAAGAGTACTGTGTTGGCTAATTTTGTGTCAGCTTAATTGTACCGTAGGTATCTGCATATCTGGTCATGCGATAATTTTGGTGTGTTTGGGGGGATGTAATAGCCTTTCTTTCACCTGGGGTAATAATAAAGCAGATTGCTCTGAATGTGAGTAGCCCCAATACAGGTAGCTGGTCTCCAATGGGGTAAAAGATCAGCTCCATGCTAGTAGAAAGGAAGTCTTTCAAGTTGATGGCTTCAGTATGGACATCAACTCCCACATTCTTTGGACCACAATTGAAACCTAGTTTTTCATTAGCAAGCCTGATCCTGGTTCCCAGACTCAGACTGGAGCTGCTCTCTAGCTCTCTAGCTACAGTCTTGGGGGCGCCTCAGCACCAATAATGTGATTCAGTTCCTCATAGTACATTTCATTTTATATATATGTGTGTGCGTGCGTGTGTGTGAGTGTGTGTGTGAAATACTCCTGTTGGTTCTATTTTTTCTGAAGATTCTTGAAAAACACAGAAGATCTATAAATGCCCTTAGTAATCCCTTGAAAGTGAAGAGAAGAAAGGAGGGAGATGGCATAGGAATGTGGTGAAGAGAGGCACAGAAAAGTTGAGGAAGAAAAAAAATGTTCAAATTCACAATTTTGTCTTGTCCTGATGATATGCTCACCATGTCCAAGTTTTCTGTCAATCAAAGGATCAGTAAAATAAGAACTGTATACCTTTTTACTGCTTGCCTAACAGTTTACAGGTCTGAACCAAGAAGACACTGGAGGGGGACTTGTTTATACCTTTGACTGGGGTGAAATTTAGTTGAGATTTTAAGGAAATGCCGCTTTAATTAGCACCACCTGTGTTTGGGATTCCATGCGCTTGTCAAGAGACAGTGTGTGTTATTAGAAGCTATGATCTACATCTGAGAGCAGACATATGGCATTTGTCTTTCTGTGCCTGGGTCATCTCAGCCAATAAAATGTTTCCAAATTTTTTCTTGAGAACTTTGTAATTTTATTTCCTTTTAGTTGAAAACATTCATACTGTGCATGTATCACATCTTCATTAGTCAGTCTCTGTTCATGGACTTGCAGGTTGACCTCATTTCCTGGGCTACCCTGGAAAGAGCAGCAATGAGCATGGAAGAGCAAGTGTCTCTGTGTGGTGGGATAGAGCCTTTGGGACATGTTATTTTGTGCAATTGGTGGTTAACCTTGGTTGCTAACTTGATTAGATTGGATTGAGAAATGCAGGAGATTAGTTGGGCAAGAATGCCTTTCCAGAGAGGGTTAACTGCGAGTAGATCCATCCCGCGTGAGCATGCTGCTGTCCCATAGGCTGGAGTTCCCGTTTTAGTGGAAAGGGAAGGAGGCTGTCCCAGCTCGAGCATGCCTCTCTGCTTCCTGTCAGTCATGGTGTGAACTGCCTGACCCAGCGTACCCACTTCCAACAACTCTAAAGCCTTGAGTCAAAGCAAATTCTCCCTCCCCTAGGTAGCTTTGAGTTGTAACTGCTAAGTGTTGCTTCCTTCAGTGTGGATCCGGCTTCCACACACTCTTGATGAATCCGTAAGTTCACTTCTTTTCATTGTTTTAGAATATTGTGATGCACAGTTATACCACAGTTTATTTATTCAGGCTTTGAGTGTGTGTGTGTGTGTGTGTGTGTGTGTGTGTGCGTGTGTCTGTATTTGGGAATTATAGGAAAAGTACATGGTAGATACCTCAAATCCACTTTCCAAAAAGATCCTATGCATAAACCTGCACCAGCAGCCCACATGAGATCTTACTGCTCTGCATGTTCTCGGCATAAGATGTTTTCAGGACTTTAATTTTAAGGGTAGGAAGTTTGTGCTAGATCTTGTATCCAACACTGGGGTTTGAGTTGGGAAGCCAAGTGAACATGATAGGTGCTGCATTGGAATGAGGGGAAGGTCTGAGTTAGGAGGTCAGTTGGATTGCTGTTATGGTAAGCTCCTAAGAATAATGTGGCAATAGACTAGCTAATCAGAGGTACTAGAAATGGTGGAGTTGAGGTATTAGTTCTGTAGCATGTGTCTTCAAACAGCAAGGTTGTCAGTGAGCAAAGTGTGCAATTATCACGTTCCTACTTAGGTAGTGGTCCGGATAAAATCTTAGTTGACCTGAGAAGTTGGAGGAATTTCATTGAGACTGTTTTGATTCTGAAAGACACTACTTGACTTATTAAGCCACTTACCAGCCTAGTGTTTGAATTTTTGACCCTCTTTTCTTCCAAGACTTATTTTCATTGTTGGTGTTGGAAGATCATTCTTGGAACATGTGAGGTCTTTCTGGGAAGGAAGACCTAGGGCAGCGATGGGCAGTTAAACCTCCTCTGCCTCAGGGAACTCGGTCTGAAGAGAAGCCTTGCTGCTACCCAGGCCTGACAGTCCCAGTGTAAGGAGTGACTATGGCTTGGACTCACCTGGTCTGGGAGTTCAGGGAGCCTCAGTTATGTAGTTGTGAACGTGATTCTGGTCTGTGTTTTCTCCTGTTTTCACAGAGCACTCACTGTTTAGAGACAAGTGCAGAGGGGGGCACAGATCTGCCCCAGGGCCAGCACCCACCTTACCTGAATCGCATCACAGCACAGGTGTGTTATTGCTCTGGCTGATTTATCTGTAGACACTCCTGGGTTGCCTGTCTAGAGGAGCCTATGCCATTATCCTGTGGCCTCATGTGCATTTCAGCACAGTCTTTCAGACAGAGGCTTGGTTTAATATCTTTAGTGATATTTCATCTGCTGCTGTATCTGGAAAAGTATGACTACTCATTAAACTGTTTATATTGCCTCTTCCAATGGGATGTCTTTGACAAATGCTTCATCTTAAATTTGTTCTTTCCAGGACTGTGACTGTGCTTTCATAGCTCACGGGTGACACTAACAAGAAACAGAATTAATAGTATCTTATATTTCCAGCCACTTTAAAATTTACAAAGCACTTTTTACATCTATTATCCTCCATTGCTTCATGAGTGAGGTGTTATTACTTTGTTTCACAGATCAAGAAGTGCAGGCTCAAGGACATACACAGTGTCACAGCTACTGGTTTGTGGAGATCAAATCCGATTTCCTAGTGTGAGGCTCAGTGCCATTTGGCAGTGACTCTGCCGTGATTGTCTTTCGTATCTGGCTGCCGATTTTCCTATTATCCTTCCACTGTTAATCAGAAATATATTCTTGCCAGGTGAGGATTATGTGTATATTGAGTACATAGCATTTGACAACAACAGCAATTGGCAGAATTAACAGGTTAATTTACTAACTGAACGCAGCCACACATTCATCTTCTTGCATAAACTGTGCCTCTTATTGTTTTTCCATTTGCTTCAGTAATCCCTGGACAGTGTCAGCATAACTCTCTGGGCAGTTAGGGTTTGAGCAATATGATTGAACACCTGTCATGGCTCCTATGTGGCACTGATAAGAGCTGTTACGATGGCCTGACTATGTCATTCAAGAGTTGGCTTCCATCCTAGTCTAAGAATAAAGTCAACACACATGCAACAGTTTTTCTCAATCCTTTTTTAAAAATTGAAAATAGATTCTTCTCTCATACAATTCATCCTGATCACAGTTTCCCCTCCCTCCACTCCTCCAAGCCTTCCCCACTCCCCTCACTCCAGGATCCACTCAGTATCCATCTAACTTCAGAAAAGAGCAGGAGCATGGCAAAACAAAATACATTCAGAGAAGGGATTAATTTGGTAATAGAGTCACAGGCTCAGAATAGAGAAACATTTCAAGGTGGTCCTGCTCTCCTTGGCATGGGGATCATCTCTGTCTTCCTTGGAGTAGTAGCCAGGGTCTCTGCTGTGCTCTCTGAGAACAGTCCCTCATCCCACTCAGTAGTCCTCACTTATGATTTATTTCTAGCAGCATTGTAAAAGCCAGTCAAAGTCCTGCCGTACCAGCAGCAAGGGTGCTGATGAGACCTGTGCTGGATGGGGCACCCTAGTCAGCAGTTCTCCCCTGAGAGACTTCGCCTCTATTTCCTGCTTTCATATTCTTTAAATGAATCACCCTGGGTCTCCTTCATACCAAACTGAGTCTCCGTCAATTTTGTGCACGACAATCAACTGGGGATGTTTTCAGAATGAGAGTTTTCAGACTCGCCCTCCTGAAGCGTGTAGTTTAGCCGCATAGGGTGGGCACACGAAGCCAAACGACAGCACATTTCAGGTAGCATGAATGCAGGCAGAGTCCACCTGAACTGAAAACTCTTGTTCAGATGCTAGAACTCAGATTAAGTTAGCACTCGTTGTGAAAATTGCTGAGGGTAGAGAGGATTACCCAGTGACTCCCAAAGGTGTGAACCTCAATTCCTCCCGTCACTCAGCAAGCCACCCACAGACATTAGTATATACACTGTGAGCACGGGGGTGATAATGTCCTCAAGACTGAGGCAGAGAAATCACAACTGGATTCCTAAGTCTTGTGTATGACAGACATTTTCAACAGCCTTAAAAATAAATGGACAGATGCCTACGCTGTATGTCTCTGTGTTCCATATTCCTCCAAAGTTTGCAATCTGGAAGTTTTTTATTATAGACATGTTCCTTCCTATTGGTTAAAAACAAAAGCAAAAGCAAAACCAGTAGTCTCAGCTCTAGTTGGTTAGATTTAGAAAAATAATAGTATTGAGTCATACTAATCTACTGGATTTGAAGGAAGAAGTTCTGAGTTTTACTTCTCACTTGGCTCACAGATACACACAGATGCAGTAGGGCACCTGCGGGGCTGAGGAGGATGTGAAGAGGTTCAGAAACATCATTTTGGAGAGTACAGGTAAACAAGTTTGTGTGAAATTAGTCTCAGACTTCATGATTTTAGAAGGTTATTTTAATATAAATAACTGATCTTAAATTTGAAGATATCCTTATATCCCTTTTATTGACATCTAGAATTTCTCATTATAAACTTAAATGATTGTAAAATGTACAATCTGTGCAAGTCCTAACACAAAAACTTATCTCTTGAAAAGAATCTGTTTAGGTTTAATCAAAGTCCAGATTAAAACGCTTCAACAGATTCATCTGTAACGGGCATTGTATATTCCCTCTGCCTAAAAGTCCTTTAGGGATCTTTGCCTTCCTGCTGTAGAAAATGCAATGCCCGTGAAAAAGAAATTAAAATCTGTGACCGTGAAAATGTAGACGCTAACATTTCTTCTGAATTAAAACTTCAGTATACTTAAATAATACACAATCTAAACCACCTAAATACGTTTGAATTCCGATAAACATAAAAGTGTATTTCAAACATCCATCCATCGTTCTGACAGTCGGGCTATTTTTGTTCAATAAACATATGCCTCTGAATATCATTTATTGCTAGAAGGAGACAATGACAGCATCAATCTATTCCACTTCTTTTTTTGTGGATATAAGATCCGAGGAGATGCATTTCCATAAATAAGTAGCTAGGAGTGGAGCATTGGTCTAGCAGAGCTACTCAAGCCGTTGAGCTCCTTCCAAGTTCTATGCCCACAATCACATCACTATCTATCATCAAAATTATTTTTAATGATCTACCAGCTGTCAGCTCAATTAGGACTTCTTTCAACTTTATTAAAGACAAAGAATTGAAACAATTTCAGAGCCATTATTCAGTTATTAGAGTCATTTTCTCTCTCAGCACAGTTCCAACATTTTGAGCCATCCTACTGTTTGCAGCTAGAGATTTTCCCGCTTGCTGTCAACATCCATTAGTGAAGTGGCCAAGTGTACTACATACTCCACCCCTCCCCCTTTTTAAGCATGACAAAGACAGGAGCAGCCAGCATGAGTATTCTCAGGAACGGCTCTTAAGTTCATAATGTAGAAGTTATTTTTTGAAATTACTCACACATCCATAGTATACAGATTGCAGTTTGAAATATGCTGGTCTGAGTACAGCCCCTTAGAAGATAGTTATTACTCATATGTGAAAACGGAGACAATTGGGAGCCTGTAACATGTTCCTGTAGAGTCAAGATCTCCTTTCCTAGGCTCCTCAGCATGCGCTGTTACAAGTAGAACCTGTCCTTCCATGCTGTGGACTTGGGTGTAGGCTGTGTCTGTGATGTTGAATGATTGGCTAATGAAGCTAAGTCATTAAAGGAAAGTTCTGTCTGGTCTTGGAGCCATACTGCACAAAAGCCAACCTGCAAAGCAAGGATGCGAACAGGTCTTTTAAGTAATACTTTCCCTCCCCCTCCTTTTGTATTGACACACCCTTCCCCCTCACCAATTAAAGGTTCCCCTTTCCCCCTTTCTTCTTCATATCACTTAAATCCTGTTAGTCCTCTCTCTACTGTTCTTCCCACTGTCCTTTTTACTTTCCTGGTTTCTTCTGTTCTTCCAGGCCATATGCTCACATTGGGAGATTTGGAGCTAGGAGCTCCAGCTGGGAGAGAACATGCTACACTTGGCTTTATGGTTCTAGGTGTCCTTACTCAGTATGCTGGGTTTTAGTCCCATTAATTTACCTGCAAAGTTCATGATTTTGTTTTTCTTTACTGCTGAATAATATTCCATAGTGTGTTGGCAGAGGCTGCTCATTCATTTCCTGGCTGCCCAGACCTGAAATAATCCCTCAGAAACTATATTAATTAAAATACTACTTGGCCAATCACTTAAGCATATTGCTAGCTAGCCCTTCTATCTTGAATTAACCCATTTCTATTAGTTTATATTTTACTATGAGTCTCGTGGCCTACAGGCAAGATTCAGTCTGGCAGCTTGTGTCTTTCTCCTTTGACAGCTACATGACATCTTACTGACTCTGCCTTCCTTCTCCCAGCATTCAGTTTAGTTTTCCCACCTAGAGAGAGAGCTCTCTGTTCTGCCCTATCACAGGCCAAAGCAACTTCTTTATTCATTAACTAATAAAGGAAACACATATACGGAAGGACTTCTCACATCAATAGTGTATATGTACTACATTTTCATTATCCATTTCTTGGTTTCAGGACATTTGGGTTGCTCCCATTTCCTGACTACTGTGAATCTGATCATGGTTGAGCAAGTATTCTAAATCTTTGGGTATGTGCCATGGAATGGTATAGCTGGATCAGATGGTAAATTTATTTTTAACTTTTTGAGAATTCTTTATACTGATTTCCATAGTGGCTGCACCAGTTTACAATCCCATTAACAGCAGATGAGGGTTCCATTATCTCAGCATTCTCTTCAGCATTTGTTGTTGGTTATTTTGCTGCTCCTAGACAGTCTGATTAATCTTAAACTTCTGATTGCACTTTTCCAATTGCTAAGGACAGTGAATTTTTTTTATATTTATTGACCATTTTTTGAGAAGTCTCTGTTTAGATCCCAGGATTATTATTTTTAATTAATTAATTTATTTTTTAAAAAACACTTTTTTCATTTTACATACTAATCCCAGTTCCTACTCCCTCCCTTCCTCCCAACCCCTCCACTTTCCCTCACAACCCACCCCCATCCACTCCTCAGAGAGGGTAAGGTTTCCGATGAGGAGTCACCAAAGTCTAGCACATTGCTTTGGGGAAGGTCCAAGGCCTCCCCACTATATCTAGGCTGAGCAAGGTATCATCCAAAGAGAATTGGTTCCAAAAAGTCAGTACAAGCAGTCGGGATAAATCCTGGCCTCACTGTCAGTGGCCCCACAGTCTGCCCAGCCATGCAACTGTCACCCACATTCGATGGGCCTAGTTTGGTTCCCCCACTGTCAGACTAGAGTAGGGAAATTCCCATTAGCTCAGGTAAGCTGTTTCAGTGAGTATCTTTTTTATGTGTAACTTTTGTACTTCTTTTGAATCTTTACAGTCTGGATGTTAATCTTCTGTAGATGATACGAGCTGATAAAACTGTTGCCTGCCCTGTGGGCTTCCTCTTCACCCTGTTGACTGTTTCTCTAGCGGTGTCACAGATTTTTAGTTTTATGAAGTTCCCATTTGTCAGTTTCTGGCCTTAATTCCTGGGCAAATGAAGCCCTATTCAGAAGGTACATCTGTTTCTCGTCGGGTATTACCTATGTTTTCTTCTAGAATTTCCAGGTTTCACATTTAGGTCTTTGATCAATTTGGAGTTCGTTTTTGTGCAAAGTGACAGATACTAGTCAAATTTAATTGATTCTACATTCACAACTTAATTAAAATGCAGCCAGGGATAGAGTTTTATATTAGAAATATTTTTCCCTTAGAATTTAGAGAGCCTTTTTTCTTATCTTTGTCAGCTTTATATACTACCGTCTAGGAAAGCCAAGATTAAGGAACTGTGGGTGTATCCGTGGGACAGTGTCTTGATTGTTAACTGATTTAGGTGGACCCAGCCTACTGTGGGTGACGATGTTTCTTAAGCTGGTGGTCCTGGGCTGTAGACGGAAGCTAGCTATGCATGAGGCTTTGAGGGAGCCGATAAGTAGCATTCCTTCATGGTTCCTGCTTGAGTCCTTACCCTGACTTCCCTGGACGGGCTATGACCTGGAAGTGTAAGTCAAATCATCCCTTCCATCCTGTAAGCTGCTTTTGCTCAGGGTGTTTCCACAGCAACAGGATGAAGCCAGGACACCCTGCTTTGCTAGGTTCTGCTGTCTCTTCCTGCAGTTGTTCAGTCTGACGCTCACTTGGATGTCTGATGATTGGTTTCCATTTATGAATTTTTTGTGTCTTATCCTTCATGTTTTGAAACTTATAAGGAGCTTTGTTATTTTAATCATGTATTGTGTTCAACTTCAGTGGTAAGCTTTCAGTATGAAAAGTTATTTTTACTATTTCTGAAAACATGTTATTTTTTTCATAAGTTTGGTAACTTTTTTCTTTCTCATAAACTTCTAGTTGGATGTTGGGCCTCCAGCAACAATTATAGTTGCCTGATTTAAGCATATATATTTGTTTTTATACTTTCTATTCCTTTTCCTTTACATTTCAGAAGAACATCCTTAATTTATCACCCATCCTTTTATTGACTATTTTCAATTATTTAAAAATTCCCATAACTATTTCTTTTCTTCAAGCCTTTTCCTCCTCCTCCTCTTCCAGTTTAAGAATCGTTCTGATGCTATGGATATACTCATTCCTCTTATCCCCCTAGAGATATTTAAAATTTAAAGAGAATTTCTGATTACCTCATTTTCTATGATTTTTTTCCATTCTTTTTCTTTACTTTGATTTATGTATTTATTTCTAGAAACTTCTTCCTCGCATCTCTTCATGCTTTGGCATTTAAACCTGTTTGAGGTAGAAAGATCTGAATAAAAATTTCTGGTTCTCTGTGTAGAGGGAACTTGTGGACGACTGCAGAGCCATCTGCTTTGCAGGGGGAGGGGAGCTCTAAAATGTCAGCTTAGTGGATATTTTCTCTCAGGCCTCTAAGTTTCCCTGCTGGAGAGTCTTCTACTTTTCCTGGAGGGCAGAACCCAGCTGGGTTCATTTGGACAAACTGGTTTGTTGCCCCCTGGGGTTGGGCATGCCAGTGTTTAGTATGAAGCATATTTTATCACTACCTCCAAAACAGGCTTTATTCCTCACGTCAATAGTGCCATTGTTCTGGGGTGTGGAGATGCAGGCTCATCTCTAACAATGACACAGGCCATGTGGTACACCAGAGAAGCAAGTCTTCTGAGGATACACCCTGTCACCATCCGTTTTCAGTCCCATAGTCCTGCCTGCACAGCCACCTGGTTTTGGAACTTCCTGAGATGGTTTGGGAATTCTTCATTTGAATCTTTGACTTCAGATTTCAATACTTAGCTGTCCCTTTCCATGGTTGATGTGGGATTCCCCTCTGTATGCTGTGAATACCATTGATTAATAAAGGAACTACTTTGGACCTATAGCAAGGTAGAACTTAGGCGGGAAAAGTAAGCTGAATGCTGGGAGAAAGGAGGCAGAGTCAGAGAGAAGCCATGGAGCTGCCGCCAGAGACAGACACGCTGGATCCTTGTCGGTAGGCCACGAGCCTCGTGGTAAAATATAAGACACTGGAAATGGGTTAATTCTAGATGTAAGAGCTAGCTAGCAATACACTTAAGTGACTGGCCAAGCAGCGATTCAAATAATATTGTTTCTGTATCATTATTTTGGGTCTGAGCTGCCAGGCGGCCGTCCTAGTACACATGGTGTTAGTATCTCTGGTTTACGATTTCCACTGCCTCACTCCTTCTCCTTTTCTTTATTTTATTTTGTACATTCCTTATGCTAGTGGTATTTCTGAATTAAATGTGTTTAATCATGTTTAGCTCATATTCTGAAGCTTCTCAGAATATTAAGCCATTCCATTAATTATATCTCTGTAAGTTACTTTTTAAATCACAGGATTTTGAAGTAGTCAGTGAGCATGTGCTCCTGTGTGAATACTTAACCGGAACACACTTCTTTATTCTTGTGTCTTATTCATTAGTCTTAAGAATGGTCGGAAAGATGGCTTAATATTCAGGAGCATTTACTGTTCTTGTAGAGGACCTGAGTTCAGTTCCCAGCACCCACATTGAGTGGCTGATGACCATCTCTTCCTCCAGCTCCGGGGCATCAACATCCCTCCTCTAGTGTTTGTGTGTGCAC
>PVIU01003678.1:0-55875 GCA_004026605.1 Ondatra zibethicus
TGCGCATCCCAGCAGCTCCTGCAAGCACAGACCAGCCCTGCATTGCGCATCCCAGCAGCTCCTGCAAGCACAGACCAGCCCTGCATTGCGCATCCCAGCAGCTCCTGCAAGCACAGACCAGCCCTGCATTGCGCATCCCAGCAGCTCCTGCAAGCACAGACCAGCCCTGCATTGCGCATCCCAGCAGCAGCTCTCACCCAGGAGGTAAAGGACCCAGACCCCGGACACGCGCCAGAGAAGCTGGGAGCCTCTTCTGTCAGAAAGATCTCCGCAGTGTCTCGCAAGCTGGGGAGACAGGTACACACTGAACAGTAACAACAGCCCATCCACAGGTCCTGCTCAGATACAGTGAGGACAATCACAGGAAGACCTTCCTCTTTCTCAGGACAGGGTCAGGATAATAGGTGGCAATGAGACTGGTGTCCCCGTCCATCAGATCCCTCTCCCTCCATCTTCAAAGCCTTGAAGAACCTTTCAAGCATGGCCTTGTCTGCTTCACAGAGGCTTTTCTCAAAGCAGGTGGCCTTGCTTGGGGGTAGGATGAGGAGGGCAGTGGCTTCATGGATTCCCACATATTGCAGTTGCTGTAGGCTCTGATGATCTGAAGAAGTGGGAAGGATTCTATGCCTGTCACTAAAGCACTGCCCAGAAATGGCAGTGCTGGCCAGGGTACATTATGGTCCTAACAAGAATTCTGACATGTCAGAAATCAACTGAGTTTTTCTGGGGGTGACAAACCTCCAGAGACAATCTCTGCCTGCCATGGTCCAGGGAAGGGCCGGGAGGAGGGTGATTCTGACCCATCTCTGAGAATGGCCACGCAGGAAGGTGTGGGGGCCAGCAGCATAGCTGGTTACTCTGTATCCTTTCTTTATCCAGCTTCTTACTGATCTGGTCATGTAAATGTCAGTAAGTGAAGACACCCTAGTGCAGACCAAGGCCACTGAGGCTGATGGTGGATGGTAGATGATGGTTGAGCTTCCAACCCAAGTTCCTTTCTGAAGAGAAACAAGGCCAGCAATGGGCTGGTTGTCACCAGCTGACACATTGTTAACTGATTCAGCTGCATCCTGTGGATTTTGAATTCTCACTGTCAGGAGGGGACAGCTATGTCCACGCTCAGGTGTCTGCTTGTTGTCGGGATTTCTGTCCCGCACGGTTCCCGCAATCGTTAAGTCTCAAAGAAATCACACAGAGGTCTACATTAATCATAAACTGATTGGCCCATTATTTCAGGCTTCTTATTAACTCTTATAACTTACATTAGCCCATTCTGTGTTAGCCACATGGCTCAGTACCTTTTTCAGCAGCGTAGTCACATCTTGCTTCTTCTGTGTCTGGACAGGACTGCAGAGGGAGCTTTCCTCTTCCCAGAATTCTCCTGTTCTCCTTGACCCGCCTCTACTTCCTGTCTGGTTGTCCCACCTATACTTCCTGCCTGGCTACTAGCCAATCAGCATTTATTTAAAACAAAATTGACAGAATATAGACAATTGTCCCACACCATCTGCTCTCAGCCCAGGTCTCATATTGGCTTAAGTAGGTGGGAAACTAGCAAGTCCTTTGGGGTTTTCTGACTTATCCAGTGTCAGAGGTGGTTCCCCAGAGACTGCCTGCCACTGTACCTGGGACTACAGACATTCTTGTCTATAGCCACCAAGGAAAGCCAGTGGAGCTTCTTAGAGCCCGCATGTTCTCAGCAGCCCTCATCAAGCTCCCTGCACTCTCATCATCTACTGGCTCTTGGACTGGTCATTGAGGAACGACCACTAAGTGTGGCACAGACCCAGGGATGACTTGGATGAATATCCCCTAAAGGGTCACGTGTTTAAGGTTTAGTCAATAGGGTGCTACTATTGGTGTGGTGTTACACCTGCATTACTCTCTATGGTACCCCGGGAGTAGGGATAGACCAATGGGCCCTACAGGTCCCCTTTTATATAAATTATATGACTAGGCCTGTCTTAGGTGGCATTGGACGCCAGACAACACCCCTTACCAGTCATGGGAAAGCACCCAGGTCAAAACACATTTCCTATCTTAGGTTGGGGCAGCCCCCCAAAAACCTTTCCCGTCATTGACTCACTAGTCACCCATCACCGAGTTCAGCCAGATTTGCGCTGAAAGATCTTCCGGGGCAATAGCCAAGAGGACTTGCAGAGTGGCGACATTGACCTGAGCTTGCCTCTGGCTCTGGCGCCATGAAAGCATGAAGGTGATACTCGAGCGCATATAAGCACTCCTCAGGAGACTGTGTTTGCTCAATCCTTAATAAGTCTGCCCGTAAATTGGAGCCCTTTAAGTAAGGTCTCAGCACTGGTAGGAGGAACCCTGGTATAGTTAACTAGAATAATCTCATGAGCCAGTTTGTAAATTGTGTACTTCAGGGTCCATGAATAGCAGCATTAAACCTTTTTATTGTAACTGTAAGTTGTAACCTTACAGTGGTCTTGAAACACTGCAAACTGCACCAATTGCAAATTTAACTGCAACATTCATTTGTGAATTTAGCTCATTTTGAGTAGCCAAGGCATTTGCAACCTGCCCCATAAGGTATCCATTGTGTTAGCAGAAGCAATTGACTGGCTATTGGTAAATCCAGCAGCCGTAGCCATTCTGGCAGCCTTAGCAATGTCCACCATTATGGCTGTTGTAAAGCCAAAATCTCTTCTTGTTTGATGCAGGATGAGTTGATCATTATGAGTTGGGTTGGTAGGTTCCATCATTATAGCTGTTGTAAAGCCAAAATCTCTTCTTGTTCCATGCAGGATGAGTTGATCATCATGAGATGGGTTGATAGGTAGAGGAACAATCCTTGGCACTCGAACCACCACAACCAGCTCCTCAGGACCCCAGCAACTCTTCAGTTGACAAACCAGTGTCTATTTGATTTATTGGCTCTGTTCTGTCCTCAGGCTCTTGGACAGGAAAATCCACAGCATGCACCAGGTGCTCAGGTACCCATACTGGACTGTCAGCATCCTTCAAGAAAACACAAACAGACCCTTTCCCCCACACCAGTACGGGATCTGGACCACACCAAGTGCCATCTGCTAGATTCTTCCATTTGACATGAGGCATCCCAGGAGAAACTGGCTGCCAATGCTGGTCAGCAGCAGTACGAGATTGAGCATCAACAGTCAAAAAATTTTAAATGTATAAAATACGGTTCCATCTGGGGGTGGAGCCATATTCCCCCTTTTGTGTTTTATGCAAATAGGCTTTGAGCATACAGTGTGCTCATTCTACTACAGCTTGTCCTTGAAGATTATAAGGTATTTCTGTTTTATGAGAAATAGAGAACTCAGAGCAAAATTTAGCAAAGCCAATGCTGGTGTAGGCCCATTGTCAGCGTTTACAGTTTTTGGTACTCCCATGTAGGCGAAAGCCTGGAGACAGTGACTTTAACATCTCATAATTTTTCTCCTGTATGGGCTGAGGCAAAACTAAGATAAGAATATGTATCCACGGTTACATGAACATGTTGCATACGCCCAAAAGAAGGAACTCGGGTAACATCCATTTGCCATAAGTTATTAGGAGCAAGCCCACGAGGATTAACTCCCAAATGGGAAACAGCTAAAAGTTCTGTACACAGAGAACATTTTTTAACAATATCAATGGCCTGCTCTAGAGATATCTTAAAATGAAACCTTAAAGACCCAGCATTGAGATGAAAACGATTATGAGCTTTTTCTGCAGCTTTATAAGATTATTGACTAAGTGCACAAATTTGGTGAGTAAGCTTATCAGCCAATGTATTCCCCTCACTCAAGGGACCAGGAATGTCAGTATGAGCCTGTAAATGCCCTACGTAAATGGGAACAGATCGGGCCCAAAGCAAAGTTTGAATAGCCAATAACTGCATCTGGTCTCGAGATATAGAGGCAATATAAGCTGCAGTTTCCAAAGGTGCAAGAATTTTGCTTACATAGTGACTGTCAGTAAAAAGGTTAAATGGAATATCAGCATATTTCTCTAGGGCCACTTGTACAGTGATCAATTCAGCCTCCTGAGCAGATTTAGCATCAACAGGCTGAATATTAAAATCAGGAGGGGAGGCCATCACAGCTGTCTCGGTGAAAGACCGATCAGTAAACACACTCCGAGCCCCTGCCAGAGGTTGCAAAGAAATAACTTTAGGGAAGCATACCGGATGATTTTTGAAAAAGGTGACCAACTTATCAGAAGGATAATGATTATCAAACCTGCAGGGATTAGTGCATAAAAACAAGGCCCAGTCTTCAGCAAATTTTGCAGCCAAGTTATTTCTGCTTAGGCATATAATGTAATAACCTTATCAGGTAACATTCCAAAGATTTGCAAACTAAGTTTATACCCTTTCTGAATAACACATAGCACAGCAGATGGGTACGAGATCACATTTTTGCAGGTGATACATGTTCATGTACCCATAGGATGGGTCCTTGCTGCCAAAAAACCCCAGAAGTACTATGCTGGGGGGGGGGGGATTTTTTAAAGCTCCAGCAGGAATTTTCAAACTGAGCTAGACCCAATTGAGGTCTCCAAAAACACTTAAAGCAAATTTCCTCTGGGCTGACAACCCACCCCTTTACCTGCAGGGCAATTCCTTTTGAAATGTCCCGGAGGCCAACATTGAAAAACAAGTCCTTGAGCTTACTCCACCTTGACTCCCCCTAAGGGCAGAAACAATTACCTGTCCCTTGAGTGCCCTCATTGTCCCTGCAGAACCGGATATAGTCATTTAAACTCCTATTTCTATGAGGGTGCATATAGTCTCCTGACAGTGTTTGTCAGCATTTTCATAGGCCAATAGCTTTATGACAGGTATAGCTGTGTCCACATTCCCAAAAATGCGACCTCACAGCTGTAACAGTTGGTCAACAAAGTCAGGATAAGGTTCTGAGGATCCTTGCAGGACCTTAGAAAGCTGTTCCCCTGCCCCTTTATTAGGTAAAGCTTTCCATGCTTTATGACAACTATCTGAGCATAAACAGCAAGGTCATAAGTAATCTGTGCTGCTAAGCCCAGGCACCTTCCCTCCAGCCAACATGCCAAGGTCCCGCAATCCTCCTGCATTTCACTTCTTCACAACAAACAATCTCCTCCCGAAAGACAGCTCTGCAAACTGCCTTTCTTATTTTTCTAACTTATTTTTTAGCAGTACAATCTCCCTTTCTAAAGTTTTCTCTTCCTCTTCTATATCCCTTTTAGTACTCTTAACTTCCCACTCCTTAAAACTCTTAATAGACTTTACAGATTCTTCAACCTGAATCTTCTCAAAGGTTTTTGCCAAATTTTCTAACTTTTTAAAAATTTTTATCTACTCCCAATCAGAAATTAAAGTCCCCTGCTTGTAGAAACCAGGGACTAAACTCTCTCAAAAAATTAGGCAATAAACTACATTACACAAAAGAAAACTGTCTTAATGAACTCTTATTCTGTCTTAGTTTTACGGGTGCCTTGCTTGCCTTGCTTCTCTAAAAGAACTATTAATTGGCCCATCAATCAATTGGCCCTTGCTTCTTTAAAAGAACTATCAATTGGCCTGTCAATACTGAATTACTGGCACCCATTTTCAATTCACCCTCACCATCAATTTCTTACCTGCTGGCCAGCCTCCAAGGGTGATCTCTCAGGGGTTCCCTACTTCCAGATCTCGCTGATGGGTCTCCAACTGTAATGCCTGCCTAACTCTCTACAGTATAGTTTGCGCGCTACTATACTGTTAGCGAGCCAGGCAAGGGCCTGGAGATTAAAAAACACACAAAAGTGGGTCATTCGTGAGGAGATAATGCCAACTGCCGTTTATTTAAGCTTAGGAAAAACCTTATACACCTAGCTGCTACACAATGGAATTCCCCCCAGGCAGGTGGGAAATTACCACACCCAAGGTGGAGTAAACATGGCCCTATAGCTAATCACCAGGCAGGGCAGAGGGAGCACAGGAACAAACAGGATGTTTAGCCAGAAAATGCAACAAAATGTCTGGCCAGAAACTGTCCTCAAAATGAACCCATGAGCCCTACAGTGTGGTATGATGAGGGGGGTAAAGTGGGAGACCCTTGGAGGGTAATTTACTCTCTCACTGCCTGGCCCTGAGCAGTTTGCTCTCTATGAGTTTCTGTCATTGCCATCCTGTGTCCTCTCCCCAAAGGTCCAAAGCCGCAAGTGCCCTGATCTTGGACAAGAACCTCCTCCTCACAAGAGCTGTGAGTTAAACCCTTTCTCTGTTTAAGTCATCAATCCCATGCTGGGCATGGCTGTGCACGTCTTTAATCCCAGCACTTGGGAGGCAGAGGCGGGTGAATCTCTGAGTTCGAGGGCAGCCTGGTCCACAAAGTGAGTTCCAGGACAGCCAAAGATACACAGGGAAACCCTGTCTCGAAAAACCATAAAAATCAAACAAACGAATAAGTAAACAGTGATAGGTGTTTTGTTCTAGTGATGGAAAAGTGACTAATGCCACCAGTCAGTAGGGGCTGGAGGGAGATGGTCCTTGCAGAATTACTGTCACTTCTTCACCCTCTGGACCAGATTTTCTGGAAGAACACTCCAGTTTGGATTAGAGGCATGCAAGAGCTGTACCTTGCCATGGATTTGGGGATGACCCATGATACAATAGTTAGAGGTCAGTTATTTGGATCTTCTGTAGGATATTTGCTTGGGTGTCTTGTAGGGGTTGATTTGATAGTTGCTAGTCAAACAACTGTCAATTATCAGCAACTGAGGTGTGTGTGATATTCAGCAACAAGAAGTACCCAATGTCTTGACCTCATTATGCTTTTTAGTGATCCCCAAAAGTTCAGCGAAGCAAATATCATTGCTTGAACTTTGCAGATAAGGAAGCTGGGGGTTTGAAATAGGTCTTTTCCCCCAGAGTCTCACACTTGCCATCTGCCCTAAGCAGAGCTTGCCATGGTTGCTTCCAAAGTCTTCTCAGAGCTTATGTGAGTGGAGGCTGAAGAACTTTCTGATGCCCACAATACTGATCATACTGAGCACCACTAAATCATACTAAAACCCAGATGTCCACAGTACTGATCATACTGAGCACCACTAAATCATACTAAAACCCAGATGTCCACAGGCCCTTTCTTCCAAAGCCATCTAAAAAACAATTACATTTCATCACATAAATCTATGAACATAATCCAATATATTGTCAAAATAAATACAATTCTATTTTCTATTAACATATTTAAGATTTACTTCAGGCAGTGGTGCATACCTTTAATCCAAGCACTTGGGAGGCAGAGGCAGGCAAATCTCTGTGAATTTAAGGCCAGCCTGATCTACAGAGTGAATTCCAGGACAGCCAGGGCTACACAGACTGTGCCTTGAAAAATAAGCAAACAAACAAAAACAAACAAAAGATCAGCACCAATATTTATCTCCACTGCATCTAGAAATCCGGATATTTAAAACCTAAAGAAAATGTGCTTTTTAAAATGCCCTTTAAAATTAAAGGCAGTGGTGGCATATGCCTTTAATCCCATCACTTGGGAGGCAAACAAAACAAAATTTGAGGCCAACCTGGTCTACAGAGTAAATTCCAGAACAGCCAGAGCTGTTACACAGAGAAGCCCTGTCTTGTAAAACAAAAACAAACAAACACAAACAAACAAGAACCCTCTCTTTTCTTTAAGACAGAATCCTACCATTTCGCCCAGGCTGGTCCTGAACACCAAGGCTCAAATGATTTTCCTGCCTTAGTTGTGACTACAGGTATGCAATGCCATGCCTGGCTTTAAAGAAGTTTTTTGTTTATTTTGTTTTGTTTTAGCATACATTCCTGGTGTTATTCAGTATTTGGCATGCTAGGATGACCTCTCAGAGGTCTTAAGGGGGCTGGAGAGATGACTCAGTGGTTAAGAACATTTGTGTCTCTGGTAAAAGACAGGTTTAGTTCCAAGCACCCACATCAGGCAGCTCACAACTGCCTTTAACTCTAGATATGGGGATCTGATGCACTCTTCTGGATTGTTTGGGCACCTTCATGCATGTACACATATTAACACACACACACATGCACACATATGTTGGGGACTGTGGACCACCAGACCCTGAATTTCTTGGAAACAACTTGAGACCCTGACGGCAGGGGAATGGGTTCTGATGAGTCTGCAGCCAAAAGATCCCGAGAGCTGGGGCGTGGCCAGAGCCCTATAGAACCTGCCCCTGGCTTGGGAAGGGAGTGGACAAACCCACACACCACACAATTCCAAGCACAACAGTATACTTGTTCACAGTACACCTCAGTGGCCTGGGGACTCTCAAAAGCCAGAGCAGCATCCCTGAGAGGAGACACCACAGATCTACAACTGGCCAAGTTTGCCTGAAAGGACCAATCAAAGCAGGAAGCCGCTGGGGAACTGCCTCTGGATTCATATGGAAGTCTCTGGCCTGTATCAGTCTTTCTTCAAGCATGCTTGGCCTAGGAGGGCCTGGGTATCCTCTGGGGGCACACACAGGGCCAACCCTTGGGGTCCCTCTCTGCCAGGTCCATACAGAGTGCAGCCCACACATCTGGCTTCTCCAAGTGCCTCGGAGGTTCTGCCCACCAGCAGGGTGGAAAGAAAACCGAAGAGGCAGAAGGGCAGTATCTAAGCTGCCTGGGTGCTGAGTGAAATCTTAGCTGTCTTTGGCAGCGCTGTCAGGGGGGCAGCACCTTTGCCAGCAGTGTACAGTCAGAGCCACAGGAGAAAGGTGAGACCCGGGGGGGTTGGAAAATGATGCGGTGCAGGAGAAGCTGTCAGTTATATCAAGCAAGGCTGTGAGGCACTTTTCAGAATCCATCATGCAGGGGAGTGGGTAGCTCAGTTAGTAGACTGCTTGCTTAGTGTGCATGAAGCCCTGGATTTGATTCCCAGTACAGCAAAACTGGATGCAGTGGCGCTTGCTTATAATCCCAGCACTCAAGAGGTAGAGGCAGGAGGATCAGTGATTCATCCTTTGTTACAGAGCAAGTCTGAGACTAGCCTAGGCTACATGAGACCTTGTCTCAAAAACAAAAAAGACTCTTGTAACTGCAGTTGACACAGGAGAACCAAGGTGTTACCAAGCCAGCTGTCTCCTGGAGACACTCCCTGTGGCCCCCTGGCCACTGACAATGATGTCCTGGTGATCACGGGGAGTTCCCTGTACAGACTTTGGTGCCACCAGACTGGAAAAGGTGTAGTGTCTCCAGAGCAGAATACGGCAGACTCACCCTGTTCTGATCGCCGCTCACGGGCACTGTTAGAATTGATGAACATGACCAGTGGGGAAAGGAGACATGGCCCCTCCACAGGAGCAGGCGAGAAGCTGCTATGGAATAAAACCCATACGAAGAAGTCAACAAGGGTGCTGCAGCCGGGTGCCATGTTTTTCACCTGACACACATACGTGACACATATATATGCATACACAGATAAATATATGTGTGCATGTGCTCATTCTTTCTCTGAAGAAAAAAGAACATGACTGTGTGCCTCCACTGTCCCTCAGGACTAATCTATTAATTTTTTATTTTAATTGTATTACAATGCACGTGTATTTATGATACATGTGGGTGTGCTTGTGTGTGTGTGTTGTTAGGGGCCTTGTGCATATTAGGCAAGTGCTCCATCAGTGCCTCTCTCCAGTCCCCCAGCCTCCCCAAAAGCTTTTTAAGGCAGGATCTTGCTTAGCTGTCCAGTTTGACCTTGAACTTGTGATCCTCCTGCCTCAATCTCCTAGGTAGCTAGGATTACAGGTCTGTACCAATAGCCTTAGTTACGATATACTATAATTATTGATATAAAATGTATTGACACTTATGGACTGTGGTCATTACAATTTTGGGCTGGATATGTCTCTCATCAGTAGATGCTCAATACCAGCAACCCCTGAACATTTACAACCTTATCTTTTAAATGGCTTCATATAACACAGTTTGGGGGAAAGTTTTCAATTTATAGTAAAGCTACACAATAGTTCTTTAGATCAGGAACCATTCTGCAGTAATTCAGGGCAATTCCTAACCTTTATGCATAATAAAAATTATCCAGGAGAGTTGCAAATCTTAAGATAATGTTTTGAGCTGGGTGTGGTAGTGTGTGTGTGTGTGTGTGTGTGTGTGTGTGTGTGTGTGTGCCTGTGTGTGGTCCTGGCACTTGGGAAGTCAAGGGAGAAGCATCACCAGGTCCTATCTCTAACAAAATGAAAACCAAGCCAAACAAAAGTGTATTTTCATCTTCAGGGGAGGTATTGAGACTGTTAAGTCACACTCCCTCCCAACTGAACTTAGAGGGAAAGGTGCAGGAAGAGTTGGCTATAAACCAGGTGGTAGTGGTGCAGGCCTTTAACCCCAGCACTTGGGAGGCAGAGGCAGGCGGATCTCTGTGAGTTCGAGGCCAGCCTGGTCTACAAGAGCTAGTTCCAGGAGAGGCTCCAAAGCTACACAGAGAAACCCAGTCTCGAAAATCCAAAAAAAAAAAAAAAAGAGTTGGCTATAATTTTATAGGTCTGTCCATCAACAGCTGTGTCTCTAAACCTGTTTGGGAATAAAATGAGAGCAGTGAGCTGGAAGAGAAATGTTCAGGGGACTGGCAGTGACTTCATCTGGGCCCTCATGCCCAATATGCACACTGAAGTACACTATGATCCACAGATGTGCAATGAGCTATCCTAAACAAATGACTTTCTACATTGCTATGTGGTAATTGGCCATGCCCTAGGGCATGGAACCTTATTATTCCAACATATATAATTACACAAGTTTTCATGGGCATAAAATTAGATAGTTTTTATAAATAAAATAGATGACTACTTGTGACCCTGGATTTTACTTTGCAGGGCCTGGTGAAAAAATGATGCTTGGTTTTCACTAAAATGATTTTATTAATTTCTTTTTTTAATTTTTTAAAATATTTATTTATTATGTATACAATATATGCCTGCAGGTCAGGAGAGGGCACCAGACCTCATTACAGATGGTTGTGAGCCACCATGTGGTTGCTGGGAATTGAACTCAGGACTTTGGAATAGCAGGCAATGCTCTTAACCACTGAGCCATCTCTCCAGCCTCTATTAATTTCTTTTAAATATCATCCTGTCACCTGTTTCACAAAGATGTCCCATCCCATTTTTTAAATTACAGAGCTATTGCTGTGCCATCCTGCAGCCTATCCCTCCCAGAGACGCAGACTCTGTATGTCCTATTGAGGGGCAGGAAGAATTGATCTTTTTGTTTGTATTTTGGTTTTTTAAGACAGGGTTTATCTGTGTAGCCCTGGCTGTCCTGGAACTCACTCTGTAGACCAGGCTGGCCTTGAATTCACAATATACTCCTGCCTCTGCCTCTTGAGTGCTGGAATTAATGCATCACCACTACCTGACAAGAACTGATCTTTTAAAAAATCGTTTTTCATCTGCTGTAGTGGTGCATATCTGTAATCCAAGCCCTTGGGAGCTGAGGTAGGATGGTCATGAGTTGAAGATCAGCCTGGGCTCCACATTCAAACCCTGTGTCAAAAAATTTCTGTTTAAGGGAGTGGAGAGGTAGCTGAGCCATTGGAGTTTGTGCCAAGTATGCACAGGGTCCTGGGTTCAATCCCCAGTACACACACATCACACACATGTGTAATGGTCTGTCCTGTCCCTTTAAGTGACAAGCCCCACCCACTCCCTCCTCCATCTGCTGAGGCAAGCAGATCTTCTGCTTCCAGTCTGAGTCTTCCTCTCTCTCTCTCTCTCTCTCTCTCTCTCTCTCTCTCTCTCTCTCTCTCTCTCTCAGAGGTAGCTGCTGCTATGGATCCTCTCCTCCCCCCTCTTTGTTTCTCTCTCTCTCTCTCTCTGCCTCTTTCTGCTCTTCCCCCTTCTCCCCTTTCCTTTCCCTTCCATAACCCACTAAATAAATATCCAACCTCACTCTGCATAGCGTGCCTATCCATCTGTCTCTCACCCACAGGGGCTGCACTTCCTATGGGACTGGTTGCCCCACTGAGGTCTCTCACCCACCATGCAGCTCCCTGCCTGGGACTTGCTGCTCTTGGTCTCTCACCCACCATAAGTGGCCCATGGGTCACTTAGGGGTTCCCTGCATGGGACTGGCTGCCTTCGTGGCCCACCGTGGTCTCGGGACCCGCTGCCTGCTGCCTGCCACCACTTGGGGACCTGCAGCATTTTTCTTAAACTATAACATTGGTACCATGACATGGGAGGCTCTCCTGCCCCTCTCCCAGGCTCGGGATTGGGAACTGGGTACTTTTTCCACAACAACCACGTGTTTCATCTGCCTGAGTGCCGACCTCTATGCACACCAGCAGCTTTGGTGGTGACTTTTCTCCTTCCAGCCCCCAACCACAGCCTTCACGGCTATGGTTGAGCCCTTCAATAACATTCATCTCTGGTTGCTTTCTATAGCTAAAACCATGACTGGATAACCCAGGGTCAGTCCTTCCACACTAGCACTGCACACGCTGTGCAGTACATTCAACTGGGGGCGCAGGGCCCCTTGGATTTTTTTTCTCCTTTTTTTCTTTTCTTCTGAACCACTTGTCAGTGGTCCCTGCCATGACAGACCGCTTGGAGTGGCCTCAAGCCTCTCTGGCTTCCGAGTCACCTGTACCAAAGCCAAACAGGATTTAACACCTCACCTGTAGAGAGAGGACACTCTTCTTCATGCCTTTCAGTGTTCGCCGCCATTTGTGTTTTCGCGTTTTCAGCTATGGTATAAACCTTCACTCCACTGGTGTCCTGCTGGCTCTGCTTTTCCTCAGACTGTCCCTGCCACTGCTACTGCTGCCAACAAGATTGGTCGGATCCATGAGGCAGTTGTTTTCAGTTCCAGACTTTGCTCCCTGCCACAGGTTGTGGTGCCTTGACTCAGCAACAGGACAGATCACACCTCTAAGTCTCTCTTCCATACAACATATGATCGCTGCCATTTTGACTGAGGTCAGATAACCTTACCACCATCTTAACTGAGGTCAGTTGACTTTGCCGCCATCTTAACTGAGAGCCAGGTCAGGTGACCAAGTTGTGCCATCTTTGCTGAGGTATTCCCTGCCTGGTTCCCTGGTGTTGACTCTGTTGCATGTGTGATTTGTGTGGTGGCATGCCTTTGGTAGGGCCCACCAAAGCATCCCCTTCACCCAATTCCTGTACACTGTGTATGTCTATGTACATACATGTAACTTAAATACACCTATGTTTACTGTTAGATGTTATAATGGTCTGTCCACTGTATCTCATTTCAGACTACAAAAGCAATAAAATCTCATGTTTTAAATTGGTATGTACTTTTAAGTCCCTTACAAAAATACTATCTATATATGTAATCCAATCCTGATTCAAAATATATTAAGCTGTTCTCTCCTATTGTCAGTTCAGCTGTTAACCTTCTATTGCAAGCAAGTTTTTCTTCTTTTCTGTCTTTTTATGAATGTAAATCTTTTTTTATTTTATTGATATTTATTAAGCTCTACATTTTTTTTTACTCTCCTCCCTGCCTCTCCCCTCCCCTATTCAATCCTCCCCCAAGGTCCCTGTGCTCCCAATTTACTCAGGAGATCTTGTCTTTTTATACTTTCTACTTCCCATGTAGATTAGATCTATGTAAGTCTCTCTTAGTGTCCTCATTGTTGTCTAAATTCTCTGGGATTGGGATTTGTGGGCTGGCTTTCTTTGCTTTATGTTTAAAAACCACCTATGAGTGAGTACATGTGATAATTGTCCTTCTGTGTCTGGGCTACCTCACTCAAAATGATGTTTTCTAGCTCCATCCATTTGCCTGCAAAATTCAAGCTGTTGTTATTTTTTTTCTGCTGTGTAGTACTCCATTGTGTAAATGTACCACATTTTCCTTATTCATTCTTCGATCGAGGGGCATTTAGGTTGTTTCCAGGTTCTGGCTATGACAAACAAAGCTGCTATGAACATAGATGAGCACATGTCCTTGTGGCACGATTGAGCATTCTATGGATATATAGCCAAAAGTGGTATTACTGGGTCTTGAAGAAGGTTGTTTCCTAATTTTCTGAGAAATCACCACACTGACATGCAAAGGGGTTTTACCAGCTTGCATTCGCACCAGCAATGCAGAAGTGATCCCTTTTCCCCACAACGCCTCCAGCATAAGTTGTTATCAGTGTTTTTGATCTTAACCATTCTTACAGGTGTAAGATGGAATCTCAGAGTTGTTTTGATTTGCATTTCTCTGATTACTAAGGATGTTGAACATTTCCTTAAGTGTCTTTCAGCCATTTTAGATTCCTCTGTTGAGTGTTCTCTCTTTAGGTCTGTACTCCATTTTTTTTATTGGATTATGTGATCTTTTGGTATCCAATTTCTTGAGTTCTTTGTATATTTTGGAGATCAGACCGATCTCTGATGTGGGGTTAGTGAAGATCTTTTCCCATTCTGTAGGCTTTGTCTTGTCTTGTTGATCGTGTCCTTTGCTTTACAGAAGCTTTTCAGTTTCAGGAGGTCCCATTTATTAATTGTTTTTCTCAGTGTCTGTGCTGCTGGGTTATATTTAGGAAGTGGTTCCCTGTGTCAACGCATTCAAGTGTACTTCCCACTTTCTCTTCTATAAGGTTCAGTGTGGCTGGCTTTATGTTGAGGTTTTGATCCATTTGGACTTGAGTTTTGTACATGGTGCTAGATATGGGTCTATTTTCATTTGTCTACATGTTGATATCCAGTTATGCCAGCACCACTTGTTAAATATGCTTTATTTTTTCCATTTGATATTTTTTGCTTCTTTATCAAAGATCAGGTGTTCAAAGAGGGTGGATTGATATCTGGGTCTTCTATTCAGTTCCATTGGTCCTCCTGTCCGTTCTTATGCCAATACCAGGCTGTTTTCAGTATTGTAATTCTGTAGTAGAGTTTGAAGTCAGGGATTGTGATGCCTCCAGAAGTTCTTTTATTGCACAGGATTGTTTTGGCTATCCTGGGTTTTTTGCTTTTCCAAATGAAGTTGAGTACAGTTCTTTTGAGGTCTTTGAAGAATTTTGCTGGGCATTGCATTGAATCTGTAGATTGCTTTCGGTAAGATTACCATTTTTACTGTTAATTCTGCCTAACCAAGAGCATGGGAGATCTTTCTACTTTCTGGTGTCTTCTTCAATTTCTCTCTTCAAAGATTTAAAGTTCTTGTCATACAAGGCTTCCACTTGTTTGGTTAGAGTTACTCTGAGATATTTTATGCTATTTGTGGCTATTGTGAATGGTGTTGATTCTCTGATTTCTTCCCCATCCCTCTTATCATCTGTGTACAGGAGGGCTACTAATTTTTTTGAGTTAATCTTGTATCCTGCTACATTGCTGAATGGGTTTATGAGTTGTAGAAGTTCCTTGGTAGAATTTTTGGGATCACTTATGTAAACTATCATATTATCAGCAAACAGTGAGAGTTTGACTTCTTCTTTTCCAATTTGTATCCCCTTGATCTCCCTTTGGTGTCTTATTGCTCTAGCTAGGACCTCAAGAACTATAGTGAATAGATATGGAGAGAGTAGACAACCTTGTCTTGTTCCTGATTTCAGTGGAATCGCTGGGAGTTTCTCTCCATTTAGTTTGATGTTGGCTGTTGTCTTGTTGTATATTGTCTTGATTATGTCTAGGTATGTTCCTTGTATCTCTGCTCTCTCCAAGACCTTTATCATGAAGGGATGTTGTATTTTGTCAAATGCTTTTTCGGCATATAATGAGATGATCATGTGGTTTTTATTTTCCAGCTTGTGTATATGGTGGATTACGTTGACAGATTTTTGTATGTGGAACCATCCCTGCATCTGTGGGATGAAGCCGACTTGGTCATGGTGGATGATGGTTCTGATGTGTTCTTGGAATCGATTTGCTAGTATTTTATTTAGTATTTTGCACCAATGTTCACGAGTGAGATTGGTCTGTAATTCTCTTTCTTAGTAATGTCTTTCTGTGGTTTGGGTATCAGGGTAATTGTAGCCTCATAAAAAGAGTTTGGCAATGTTCCCTCTGTTTCTATTGTGTGGAAAAATTTGAGGAGTATTGGTATTAGTTCTTCTTTGAAAGTCTTGTAGAATTCTGAGCTGAAACCATCTGGTCCTGGGCTTTTTTTGGTTGGAGACTTTTGATGACTGTTTCTATTTCTTCAACAGTTATAGGTCTGTTTAATTTGTTTATCTGGTCTTGATTTAATTTTGGTAAGTGATATTTATCCAGAAAGTTGTCCATTTCCTTTACGTTTTCCAATTTTGTGGAGTATAGGTTTTCAAAATATGACCTGATGATCCTCTGTATTTCCTCCGTGTCTGTTGTTATGTCCCCCTTTCCATTTCTGATTTTGTTAATTTGGATATTCTCTCTCTGCCTTTTGGTTAGTTTGGATAAAGTTTTGTCTATTTTGTTGATTTTCTCTAAGAACCAATTCTTTGTCTCATTGATTCTTTGTATTGTTTTCTTTGTTTCTATTTTGTTGATTTCAGTTCTCAATTTGATTATTTCCTGCTGTCTAGTTCTCTTAGGTGAGTTTGCTTCTTTTTGTTCTAAAGTTTTCAAATGTTCTGTTAATTCACTAGTGTGGCATTTCCCCAGCTTCTTTATGTAGGCATTTAGTGCTATGAACTTGCCTCTTAACACTGCTTTCATTGTATCCCATAAATTTGGGTATGTTGTGTGGTCATTTTCATTGAGTTAGGAAGTCTTTAATTTCCTTGACCCATTGATGATTCAGGTGAACATTGTTTAATTTCTATGTGTTTGTGGGTTTTCTGGAATTAGTATTGCTGTTGACTTCTAGTTTTAAAGCATGGTGATCTGATAAGGTACACTGGGTTATTCCAATTTTTTTGTATTTGCTGAGGTTTGTTTTGTTACGGAGTATGTGATCAATTTTTGAGAAGGTTCCATGAGGTGCTGAGAAGAAAGTATATTCTTTTCTATTTGGATGGAATATTCTATAGATGCCTTTTAAGTCCATTTGAGTCATAACTTGTTAGTTCTCTTATTTCTCTGTTCATTTTTTTGTCTGATTGACCTGTCCAGTGGTGAGAGGGAAGTGTTGAAGTCTCCCACTATTAGTGTGTGGGGTTTAATATATGGTTTAAGCTTTAGAAGTGTCTCTTTGACATATGAGGGTGCCCTTGTATTTGGGGCACAGATGTTCAGTATTGAAATTTCCTCTTGATGGATTTTTCCTGTGACTAATATGAAATATCCTTCTTTGTCTCTTTTGACTGATTTTAGCTTGAAGTCTATTTTGTTAGATATTAGGATAGCTACACCTGCTTGTTTCTTAGGTCCATTTGATTGGTATATTTTTTTCCCAACCTTTTACTCTGAGACGATGTCTGTCTTTGAGGTTGAGATGCGTTTCTTATATGCAGAAGAAGGATGGATTCTGTTTTGTATCCAATCTGTTAGTCTGTGCCTTTTTATAGGTGAGTTGAGCCCATTTATACTAAGGGATATTAATGACCAGTGGTTGTTATCTCCTATTAATTTAATTTTCATCATTGGTGATGTTAATTTGTGCATTTTTTTCTTCTTCAGGATTTGCTGTAATGAGATCATCAATTGTCTGTGTCTTTGTTGGTGTAGCCATCTTCCTTAGGTTGGAGTTTTCCTTCTAGTATTCTGTGTAGGGCTGGGTTTGTGACTAGGTATTGGTGAAATCTAGATTTGTCATGGAATATCTTGTTTTGTCCTTCTATGGTGATCGACAGTTTTGCTGGATATAGTAGTCTGGGCTGGCATCTGTGGTCTCTTAATGTCTGCATAATGCTTGACCATAACCTTCTGGTTTTCATTGTCTCCAATGAGAAGTCAGGTAGGGAAAGTTTTCTTCTATGATTTTGTTAAATAAATTTTCTGTGCCTTTGACTTCTTCTCCTTCTTCTATACCTATTATACTAAGATTTGGCCTTTTCATGGTGTCCCATATTTCATGGATCTTTTGGGTTAAGCTTTGGTAGATTTAATGTTTTCTTTAACTGATGAGTCTATTTCCTCTATTGTATCTTCAGTGCTTGAGATTCTCTCTTCCATTTCTTGTATTCTGTTGTTCATGCTTGCATTTGTAGTTCCTGATCTTTTTCTCATGATTTCTGTTTCTATAATTCCTTTGGCTTGTGTTTTCTTTATTTTTTCTATCTCAGTTTTCAAGTCTTGAATAGTTCCTTTTATATATTTGAGTTCTTTTTCTTGGTTTTCTTTAAGTGATTTGCTGATATCTTCCAATTTTTTGTTTGTTTTTTCCTCGATTTCTTTAAGGGAATTTCTCATTTCATCTTTAAGAATTTCAAACATTCTCTTGAGGTTATTTTTTAGATCATTTAGATTATTTTTCTTCTGGTTCATCCATATTTAGTTGTTCAGGTCTTGCTGTTGTAGGGTCTTTAGGTTTTACTGGTATTTTGTTGCTCTTTGTGGTGTAGCGTGTGATCACCTTTTCTACCCATCTTTTCCTCTAATAGGTGTGGTTGGGGCTGTCTGAGATTCTGTTGAATAATCTTCTAGGTGCCAGTGAATCCAAAGCTCAGATGGTTGTTCCTCATGGTACAGTCAGTGTCACAGTTCTAGTTACCCCATTGGTTATTCCTGTTCCTGGAGATAGCTCAGTGCTCCTGTGCTTTGGTCTGCTCCCTTGGAGTTTGCTGTCTCAGGCCTACTTTGGCCTAGGCTGCTGGCTTTGATCTGTTTCTGTAAATCTTGGTCTGGATCTCCTCCTGCAGAAGTCCCTGGCTTGGAGTTGGGCCTGTTGTGGTGGAGATCACTGACTCTGGATCTGTTTGCTGGCTCAGTCCTGATCTGCCCATGTCCCGCGACTGGGTTTGCTCCTGGCTTCTGCTCCTGGTGGAGCTTGTTCTCTCTGTGTCTTAGGTAACTTGTTCTGTCCCACTCTGTTTCCGGTGGAGGTTGCAGACTCTAAGTCAGGTCATTGGCTCAATCCTGGTCTGCCAGTGTTCCAGGACTGGGTCGGCTATCAGGGCTGGTTTGCTCCTGGCTTCTGCTCCCAGTGGAGCTTGTTTCTTCTGGTCCTCTCTGTCCTATGAGTCACTAGTGTAAATTTTACCTGTTAGGAGCCAGTATAGTCAAGCTCAGACCCAGCTCTCCAGGCAGATTCCATACTGTAGTTATACCTGATAAACAGAGATCTGGGGAATATGTCATTTAATAAATATTTACTTATTAAAGGAGTTTTCATAGAGAGACAGGTTGGCTCCTAGCAGCAGCACTCTATTTCCTTCAAAGAAGACAGAAGACAAATGGACACAAAACATCCATCCGCAGTTTGTTTCAACTGTCAAGCACTGACCACTGTGAAAAACTGCCTTTCATCTAAACTGAAGATCTCCAGACAGTGAACAGAATCACTGGAATTGACACTCTAGCTTCTCAGGTCAAGGTAAATTTCTTCCTACAGATTTCTTAGTGCACAGGATCGTCTAGAGCCTGGCAGACCCTATGCTAAATAGCAAAAGGCAAATATAATCCTTAGTGACCATCGAGGACCCTGAAGAGTAGCTCTAGGTGCCAACCAAATAAGCTCTCTTTCATTTGTTAATCAATAACTCAAGTAAAATTTTATCCTTCTCAAAGATTGCTGATGCAGTTTGACAGCTGAGAGTTTTTGTCATTTAAAAGGACAGCCTCATCAAATAAATTTCTAGAAGCTACAAGTTAACAAAATTCTCTCTCATGCTGCCTTTCATAGCCTTTCTTTGGGTTTTTTTCGAGACAGGGTTTCTCTGTAGCTTTGGAGACCATCCTGGAACTAGCTCTTGTAGACCAAGTGCTTTTCAAAGTCTTAAAGATACTTTTCATTATGCAAAATATCTGTCATGGTCATTCTGACATAAATATGCTACTATTTATACAATGTAAATGTCTAAAACTTCTGCTTTCACAAACCCAAAGAATTCTTGTAAGTTCCAGGGAGCCGAATTGAAGGATCTACCTTAAACAAGTCAGATACACCCTTCTCAATTCCCTGATCCTAAATTTTTTTCTCCTAAATTTAACTTTGTCCTCTGTTCTGCCAATACCTTAAACAGGTGAAAGAGACACCAGACATTCCCATACCACAAACAATGGATAGGAACAAAGAGAGCAGCTACACCAGGATGTGACCAGCACCCAGCTTTCTCAGGTTTCCCCCAAAGGCAATGCCCGCAAATAAGCAGGAAGAAGTCTTCAGAATCTGCTGCCCCAATTCCTTTTACCTGTTGTGCCTAACCTCCTGCCTTTTTTGTTTGTTTGTTTGTTTGTTTTGTTTCTGATTCAGGGTTTCTCTGTAGCTTTGGAGCCTGTCCTGGAACTAGCTCTTGTAGACCAGGTTGGCCTCAAACTCACAGAGATCCACCTGCCTCTGCCTCCCGAGTGCTGGGATTAAAGGTGTGTACCACCACCACCACCTGGCTTTACCTCCCACCTTTTTATTATAAAAAAGAGATGAGAATATAATGGTCTGTCCTGTCCCTTTAAGAGACAAGCCCTATCCACTCCCTCCCCCATCTGCTGAGGCAAGCAGATTTTCTGCTTCCAGTCTGAGCCTTCCTTTCTGTCTCTCTTTCAAGGAGGTAGCTGCTGCCATGACTCCTCTCCTCCCCATCTCTCTGTTTCTCTTTCTCTGCTCTTCCCCCTTCTCCCCATTCCTTTCCCTTCCATAACCCACTAAATAAATATCCAATCTCACTCTGCATGGCATGCCTATCTGTCTCTCATCCGCAATGGCTGCAGCTCCTCATGGGACTGGCTGCCCTGCGAGGTCTCTCACCCACCATGCAGCTCCCTGCCTGGGATTTGCTGCTCTCTGTCTCTCACCCATCATGAGGCTCCCTGACTAAGACCCACTGGCCTTTGTGGTCTGTGGGCCACTCAGAGGCTCCCTGCCTGGGACTTGCTGCTCTTCTTGGCCTGCTGTCTGCTGCTCCCACTCAGGGACCTGTGGTGTTTTATTTTTACCATAATAACTTGTACACATACTTTAATCTAGTACAGCAAATATTCAGCATTGCTTGTCTGTCAGTGAAGGTGACTGAGGCAGGATTTAAGTCAGGAGCTCTGAGTTGAAATGCAGCTTTCGAGTGCCTTAGTTTACCATCCATGTACAAAGGTGTTTGCAGCTATTTCTCTCCACAGGCGTCCTCTGACGGTGGTGGAAGCACAAGTGATCTCAGTAAACAGATGAAGCTGGCTTTGGTGTCACCACCAGTGCTGGTGACTCTGGAACAAGACAGTCAGATGACTCTCCCTAGCTGGGTATCTTCCACAGTTAATGGTCATTAATATTCAGTTATTCTGGAAATTACTTGTAAACAGAAGTTTCTGTCCCGCCCAGTCTCACAGCCATTCAGTGTGGAGGCCCAAAAAGGCCTATTTCCATATTGATCAAAGGTCAGAGAGTTGGGACTTGTTTCTAGTTCCTTCAAGGTTATTGTGCTTCTACCTCAGACAAAGGTCCTACCTACATGTTGACCAGAGAGTTCTGCTCTCTCAAAGTTATTGTCAACAAGTGTGGCTAATTGCCAGACCTCCTGGAATAGAGAAGTATATCTGTTCCTACCTCAAACAAAAGTCTAAAGATCCAACTAAGTTCCAGTTCCTTTATGGAGATAACTTGGGATTCCACTCAGGAATGCCTGGTTTGCCTACAGAGTGTTTTAGTCTAGGGTGTGAGCGTGACTTGGTGACTTGTTTTGTTTCAGCAACAGAATGTTTAACTGTGACTGTAGCCCATGACTTTCAATTGGTATGTTCATTTCCTTGTATCATGTTAATGCAGTCCTTTGTCTTCTCCTACCTTTTGGGGCCAGGAGTATTTTAAGCAGTTGGAAATTAAATGCAGGCAAATTTTCAGCACTCACAGAAATACCCTCCCCATATCCTATATGTTTCTCCATTTTATTATTTTCATTTACATCTTCATATTCTTCACTATATTTCTAAATCTCCATGCCCTTACCCTGGCAAGAGATATTTTTATCAAGGCTGGTCCCCAACAGTTCAGTCTCAAAGAAACACATAGGCTTATAACTTGTTTGTCCTATTAGCTCAGGCTTATTATTAACTAGCTCTTACAACTTAAATTAACCCATACTTCTTGTCTATGGTTAGCTATGTAGCTTGGTATCTTTTCTCAGTAAGGCATTTTCATTTTGCTTCCTCTGCATCTAACTGGTGACTGTCTTTCCTCTTCCCAAACTTTTCTTAGTCTGGTTGCCCTGCCTATAATTTCTGCCTGGCAATCAATGTTTTATTAAACTAATACAAGTGACAAATCTTTACAATGTACAAGAGCATTATCCCACAACAATTACCCTTTCTGACTGAAACTCTGATAGACCACAGGCCAATAAATGAATGCTGACTATCCTAATACCTGCATCATAATGGAAACATCCAAAGACAAATAAAAATCAATGTTGAAACCTGGGGCCTTGAGAAATACTGATATTCAATCCCAGGATTAGTTGGCGGAAAGGCGGTCTTTGCATGATGAACCTTGCTTCTGAGTGCTGAAGCTTCCAGCTGGTCACCAGAAGAAGGTGAATGAGTGCTGAGCTCTGTAGATGTCAAGCTAACAGGACACCACGTAACTCAGAACATGGTTATTCTCAGGTACTCTCTCCAGTGATTCTGAGCTGGCAAACACCAGTAGGTACAGGTACCGTGACCCTAGCAGAAGAAAAGTCACCTTGGAGACAGGTAACTGCACTGCGTCTGGGATAGCCAGGAGCATCTTAAGGTAAAACTTTTGAGCTGGGGCTGGACTGATGAAGTATTAAGTCGGCACAAATCAATAACCAAACCAGCTCAATAGGAACAGGTATTTTTAATGAAAGAAAAGGGTGGAACTCATACCACTCATGCCACAGTCCTATCTGTCTGGCATATTCCCAAATATTGTTTATAAATGTTCTTTAAAGGGGGAGATGATATAGATATGGATAATTTACATCGATATAAATTTTGCTTTATTGATATAAATTTAAGGTCAATTTTGTTATATATATGTATTTCTGATCTTGATTAAGGTATTGTGATTGTGTAGTTCATTTAAAAATGTAATGTATAATTAGAAAATATAGGTTGTTAATAGATAATCATTGATATAGTCAAGCTTGTAGTCATGTTAGTTAGATTTTCTAGATATATAGAGGTATATTTCAGTTAGATAGACATTCTTCATATCTTTCAAAGATGACAGAATATGGCATTTAATGTTTTAATAACTTAAGACTTTTCACGACAATGAGACACACCAGCTACTTCAAGAGGAAGACAGGCATCGAAGAGGCTCCTTATGGAGTTGGTTTGCCATTTGGGCAAGAAAGTGCTCTTGCCTGGACTGTTGCATAAACTGGATACAAAGAACCCGCAGAGAGAGGACTGCTAAACCTGCCTAAAGGTGAGATGATCCTTCAGGGTTCCTGCTTCATGAAAGAGTCTGCGAGACATTCTACAGGATACAAAAGAAAGTGACTGAACTGTCTTTAAATTTTCCTACATCATGGAAATATCTACTGGATACTATGGGCCTGTAGGCTGAAGATGGATGCCCCAACGATACAGAGGAACTTTGGGTGACTGTCCAGGCAGCGAGATGTCTCTGTCATTTCTAGAGTTTGGAAGTTGCTTATTTCTTGTTTACTTAGGTAATATCTTATCCTTCTGGAGTCTTTGATAAAGTTAAAAAATGGATAGTTATAGTGATGGTTTTCCATTGTTATGATAAAAGATAAAATAGATCTAAATATGGTAACTGTAATTCTTACTTAATAACTGTTTTGTTATATGTAATTTTACTATGTTAAAATGAAAGCCTTTCTTTTTTGTTTAAATAGAAAAGGGGAAATGGTGTAGGAGGGTCCTTCTGTATTTGGGTTGCTCTTATTGGTTAATTAAAAAACTGCCTTGGCCTTTTGATAGGGCAGGACTTAGATAGAAGGGAAAAGAGAACAGAATACTGGGAAGGGAACAGAGTTAGAGAGAGCTGCCCGCCATGAAGCACCGAGATCAGACACGCTGAATCTTTCCCGGTAAGCCACCACTAGTGGCGACACACAGATTATTAGAAATGGGTTAAACAAATATGTGAGAGTTAGCCAATAAGAGGCTAGAGCTAATGGTCCAGGCAGTATTTCAATGAATACAGTTTCTGTGTAATTATTTTCGGGTGTAAGCTAGCCAGGCACTGGGCGGCTGGAGCCGGGTGGCCACCGGGACCAAAAGCAGGCCCGCGTACCTCTTGCAACACTGGACCTTGCAAGGGGTTGTCTCACAGGGAAAGAGTACTGGAGAGGTCTGTACAGGAAGACAGTAGGATGAGGAGAGAGAGTAGCAGGCTCAGGAAGAGGGGTAGTTTGAAATTAGCAGAGTGCAAGAAAGTCCCCAAAGTGACACTCAGAAAGGCTGTATGGAGTCAGGTCCCTTGGGGTCACTGATGTCACCTTATAGTCACTAGATTGTGGGGACCTTTAGATGGTTTAGAAGAACAGATATGAGTTTGGGAAAATCCATTCTGGTCCTCTGTTTAAACATAACTAAACGCATGGTTGGTTCTGTCACAGCTACTTACCATGATCCCTCTCAAGTGTTCTTTATTCTTGGATCGGTACCTGTGGTAGCTAATCTTGGTTGTCAGCTTGACTACATCTGGAATCAACTAAAACTCAAGCAGCTGGGCATGCCTATGAGCGACTTTCTTAATCAGATCATTTGAGGTGGGGAGGCCAACCCTAAATTTGGGTCACACCTTCTGGTGGCAGCACACATAAAAAGACATGGAAGAAGGGAGTTTTTACTTTTACTGACAAGTTCATGTATCCTGCTGCTGAGGCATTCCTTTGCTGGAATTAAAACCGACTTCTCCAGGATTCCGGCATAGATTCATGACCAGTCTCTAGGACTGAGTCTCCAGGACCAGATTGGGACTGCTGAGGTATCCAGTCTGAACAACTACTGGGTTCTTGGCCTTTTTTATTGGGAGACAGTCACTGTTGGACGACTTGGACCACAGCCTGTAAGCCACTCTAATAAATCCCACATACACATTCATTCTACCCATTCTGTTCCTTTAGAGAACCCTGACTAGCATAGCACCTTTCCCCAGTGTGGTGGGATCCTCTTCCCTTCCTCAAGCCTGGAAAGACCTTGGTGATGGTCTCAGGAAGGAGCAAACAGTGATGGAGCTGGCCACGTACAGAGGCCACATGGAAGTTCATACTGACAGCATCAGCCAGACATGGATGTCTTCAGGTCCAGCCATCACATATCTGATCCTAGAAGTCCAGATTGTAATTTGCCAGAAAGGTGACCTTTGGTTTTGAGGCCATATAATTTGGGTGTTGCACAGCAAGAGCCGAAAAATGTGCATTTCTGGGCTTTTCTTCTGAAACAGGAAAGATGACAAATGAATAAATAAATATATAATCCAGAGGGTGACAGGAGGGGATGCAGAAAATATCAACTTGTGTTTTGGAAGAGCACTTCACACCACAGCAACTGGCTTGGCAAGGGAGAAACATTACCAGTGTAATGTTTAAGGCATACAAAGGACCCTGCCCATACACAGGCTCAGAATTGAGGCACAGGCCTATGGAAGGGCAGGATAGGACCAAAGACAGGACTAACCTAAGGTCAGCAAGGAGATGCAGATCCCTGTTCCCCACACAGACAAGCAACTGCACTTCCACTTAGCAGCAAGTTTTTTTCTATGGAAAAAAAATCAAGAGGCAGGGCTGGAGAGATGGCTCGGAGGTTAAGAGCACTGGCTGTTCTTCCAAAGGGCCTGAGTTCAATTCCCAGCAACCACATGGCGGCTCACAACCATCTATAAGACCTGATGCCTTCTTCTGGTGAACAGGCATGCATGCAGATAGAAAACTGTATACATAATAAATAAATCTTACACACACACACAAAAGAAAGCTTTATAAAAAAAAAATCAAGAGGCTGAGGACCTTGTGGCTGGGAGCTTGGATGCCTCATGCTAGAGCTGCTCTGCTCACAGAGGGCCGCCCTGTTTGTCCTCCTAGCCCTTTGCTGATTTCCTAGTTAGACAGCATTCAAGAAAACAAAACCACTTCACAACTACCCTCGCTCTGATAGCTGGGGATCAGGGCCATGTACAGCTTTCTAAGAACATCATCTATTACTTTCCATTAGAATCTCAAGATTCATGCCTCCTTCACAAACTAACTCTGGCTCTAAGATATCTGAGCCAAGTGTAACTTGGAAATCTCCCCACCGCCGCCTCTTCTGAAGGCCAGGGAAGCTCAGGTCAAAACAATTCACGAAGGGGCTATACTTCCCATGTCCCTGTGTTCTGGAACCACCACCCACCTTCGGGACTTCAGTTTCCTTAAGAAAGAAGGCTGGATATTCGAACAGACTTTGTGACCTGCCCAAGTAGCCTTGACAGAGGCCAACTCTGACAGAAACATGAAGGTGGGGGTAGTTTTCTCAGTCTTCAAGGGCAAAAGTATCTATTAGTAAGTGCTTCACTTGCCAACACATGACTTTGGGGAAGTATCCTCCCATGTTGAGCCTTGGCCTCTCCAGCTGTAAAAACAGAACAATACCATACGCTTCACAAGATTGTTGTAAGATGAAGCAGTATAAACATACCAGGAACACGCAGTCTGCTATTCACGCTGTCCGTTCTAATTCCTCGTTCTTAACAATAAGCCTAGTGACAAATATGCGAGCTTCATGTTTATTCTGCAAGCATGTAATGATTATACAAGCAACATGAAGAGAGGTCTGATGAAATGATTGCTACATAGTAATAAAGCATGAGCCATTACAGAAAACCCCACATTCCTACATGCTTATGAAAGGTAATTATTAAGCCTTCTCTCTAAGAAAATACAGATGCTATCAGCTTTATGTTACAAAAAAAGGGAAAACATTTTCTTACTGCAGTGTTGAGGGGTGGAGTACCTAGCACCCTTGCTAGGCAAGGCCCCAGTCACTGAGTTGCACTGTGGCCTGAAACTGCTGCCTATACTATCATAAAAGCAGTACGTTGAAAAGCAGTGTCTGCTCCTTAACAGTAACTTAATTTTATGTTCATTTAGTCAGGATTTTCAGTTAGATGTAGATGTAAAATAACATCGAATGTGTTTATTTCATGTTAGGTTCAGCGATGAAACACCAGTTACAGTTCCTTCTCTAAAGGTCTCAGATCAACCACTGACCGCAAATTATATGGGTACCATGAAAAAGATCTGCTCAGGGGACTGGTAAGTCAGAGAAACCACTCATCCATAGAGTGTGCAGGGAGCCAGAAGACCCAGGTTCTTATCCCAGCTGAGGACTATCACTGGACCTTGTTTCTCTGAGGTCCTGGGTAAAGATGGGACAGCATGGAGATGATTGTTGTGTCCTGAACTGCTGCTGGAAAGCCTCCACATTCACACTGCAGCATCACGGCTGAGACAGGGACAGGGTACACTTTCCAGGGCCCACAGTGCAGGCAGAGTCTCAGATAACCTTCACCCGAGAGTGTGCAGTGTCACACAGCACTCCCGAGCCCCAGTCCACGACAGAGCAATTCACAATTCACTGAATGGTCAGAATTTAAAAACAAAAAATCTTCTGAAACTACACTTTGAAAGGTTAAACAGTTTTGTTTTGGGCTGATGATGCAGCTCAATTGGAAGGGTGCTTGCCTAGTATGCATTCAGCCCTGGGTTCCATCCTGTGCTGGCTAGTTTTTATGTCAACTTGACCCAAGCTAGTGCACTGAGAGAAAAGAACCTCAACTGAGAAAATACCTCTATAACACTGGGCTGGCAAGCCTGTAGGGCATTTTCTTAATTAGTAATTGACATGGAAGGGCCTAGCCCATTGGGAGAGTGCCACCCTAGGCTGGTTGTCCTGAGTTCTATTAGAAAGCAGGCTTAGCAAGCCAGTAAGCAGCATTCCTACAAGGCTTCTGCATCAGCTCCTGCCACCAGGATCTTGCTGTTTGAGTTTCTACCCAGACCACCTTTGATGATGATCTATGACACAGAAGGGTAAGCAAAATAAAACTTTTCCTCCCCAAGTTGCTTTTGGAATTGGTGTTTCACCCCAGTAAGGGAAACCCTAGGACACATCCAAAGCATTACCTAAACTAGACATGGTAGTATACTCCTGTATTTCAGAGGATCAGAAGTTCAAGGTTTTCCTTAACCTCACAGTGAGTTTCAAGGACAATTTGGGACACATTTTAAAAATTTGTTTTAACTTATACATTTTGGCAATGAGATCATTGATTGAAGCCTGGGACACATCAGTGTCATCTGTGGTGTCCAAGAGAAGTGCTGATGGCAGCCCCAACAGACACTGGCTGGATTCTGCTGCAGAACGAACGAGACTGGCAGTCCAGAAGTACACCCCAGTGGAAAACCTTTTATCAAAGGCTGGTAATTAATGTTGATAGCATTGTAAAATGAAGCAGTGAAGCAGGCCTTTTAAACCAGAATTTGGGAGGCAAGGGACAGGTCTAGCTGTGTGAGTTGAGACCAGTTTTTTTTTTCCCCTCAGAAAGGTTCTCTCTACATAACTCTGGCTGTCCTGGAACTATGTAGACCAGGCTGATCTTGAACTCAGAGATCGGCCTGCCTGTGTCTCCCAAGTGCTGGAACTAAAAGGGTGTACCATCACACCTTTTAAAAATAGAGTTCTAGGCCAGCCAGAGCTACACAGTGAGATCCAGTTTCTAAATAAAAGCACTACAAATTCAAATGTGGATGGTAACAGAAACCACCAGGTAAGCTCATAACTAATATAATCCTCCTTAGGAGGTGCCATTTTCTATGTGACCCTAAAATGTATTAAAGTGTTACAAAGCCTTGCTGAACTCAGCTAGCAAACTTGCTAACAATTTATCTGTGCAGATGTGTTCATGTGCTAGTTTCAAGAAAAAAGTTGTTACAATTTACCCAAAAAGTTACTATTACTACAAATGTGGCCAACAGAAGTCTGGTTAACTCCACCAACTAGTAGCTTCAAAATGGCTGATAGGAGCCCTGGTTTTGCTTACAGTGCATAAAGTATTGGTTTGGTTACTTAATGTGGATTCCATCAAGTTTCTGTGTTTAAGTGGCAGTTTAAGAATGGTGCATTTGCAGTGCGGTGGTGGAGAACATCTTTAATCCCAGAACTCAGGAGGCAGAGACAGGCGGATCTCTGTGAGTTTGAGGCACACCTGGTCTACTGAGCTAGTTCCAGGAGTCTCCAAAGCCACACAGAGAAATCCTGTCTCGAAAAAGTGAAAAAAAAAAAAAAAGGTGTATTTGCAGAGCCAGAATATTAACTGAAGAAAATGAAAACTATAAGCCAAGATAGGTGAATTCATTACGGTTTATTTGTAAACTTTGTACAATTGTAATGTTCCTCCCAAAACCTCATTTAATGTGAATTTTTACACTATATCTCTAAGTATTATTTAGCATTACAAACTTAAATTCTTGGAAAAGTATATACCACCAGAGCGATCCATATTTACAAAAATTTGTATAAAGACTTATATGTGGGCTACCTCAGGCATGTCACTGAACTCTCTGGGTCACATGTCCTATAAATGAGGAAAACTTCCTTGCCATTTCATCAGATCCCGTGGAGGCTCATTCTAAAGCTCCAGGGTCTATAGGGCACAGAGATACACCCCCACTTTTCCAAGTGAGGGGAGAACAGGGAAGTGCGTTTAAAACACATGACACCAAACAGAAATTCAACTAAGATTACGGCCAGACTACTCAGAGCTGGAGTCACCCTGATGAAAGCCCGTCTAACGCAACATCTGGTTAACCTATTATCTTGAGGCTTTTATTTCTAATGAGCAAGAAGGGGGAGGGGTGATCAGCGGATAGCGTCTCTACAAGCTACACACCACGGAAAGCTGAACATTTGCGGGCAGGCACCGAGGACTGCCGGCACCTTCCCAAGCCCAATCAAAACTAACTTGAGAACTATAACCCAGAAGTCGTGAGATCAAGGGGCCAGAGATTTCCGGAAAGCACTCAGTGCGTGCCCAAGCCGCTTTACACAGACCGCGGAGGGGAGGGGCTAGGGACCCCTCCTCAAGGTCGCGTGCCAAGGTTGAGCAGCTATTTTAAAAACCGGGCCCGGGGCAGTCCACTTGCCTGGTCCCGCCAGAAGCTGGCGCATCCCGGGAGCTTTAAAACACAAAATTTCCCGTCCACCCGAAGCCGGTACCGGGAGCTCGGTGCCCTCCCCGGAAACTACCCACTCGCTGCCTCCCGGCCCGGCACCAGCCTCGGGCCGTTTCTTCAGTCGGCGAGCGGGGCCTGCGGGAGCCGCCGCACCTGCCCAGCCCAGGCCCGCGGCCCTCAGCTCCGGCGGCAGCCGCGGCGTTCCGGTGCACGCGCGCGCTCAGCCAATCGCGTGCTCGCCCGCCCCCCGCCGCCGCGGTGAGGCTGGCGCCGGGAAGAGGAAGAGGAACATTCGCCCTCCTCCTCCCAGCGCGCGGGCGGCGGCGGCAGCGGCACCGGGGTCACGAACTCTGACCTTTCACTGACAAAAACAATAACAAAGCGCGGTCCATCCGCGACCCCGGCGGCGCCAGGGCCCGGCCCGCCGCCCCGCTCCGCACCGGCCCGCCGCGGCGTCCCGGCCGCCCGAGCCCCCCCAGGCTCCTGCCCTCCGGCGCCCGCCCGGCTCCGCGCCTTGCCCTCCGTGCCGGGGGCGCCCGCCGCAGACACGGGACCTGCTCCGCGGCTGTTGTGGCGCCAGAGCCTGAGGTAAGAGCAAGCCCGCGGGGCAGGGCCGCGGCGCGGCGGAGGGCGGGCCTGCGCCGCCATGGAGGCCGCGGAGGCCGAACGCGGCCTTTTACCTTTGCCACGGGGCGGTAGCGGCGGCGGCGGCGGCGGCGGGCGCTTTGCATAGTGGGCCGGGCCGCGCCCTCCCCTCCCCTCTCTTCCACTCCCCTCCCCGCCCGCAGCCGAGCCCTGCGAGCCGCTGCCCTGACCGGGCCGGCCGCGCGCCGCGGGGGCGGAGGGGGGGAAATGTCCGCGGCCCCGCCTCACGCCTGGCCCTCCGCCAGCGCCGCCATCTTGTCCCCGCGGCGCCAGCCGGCCGGGTTCCCCTCGGCGCGCGCGCCTGGCCTGCCCCGCCGGCTTCTTCCTGTGCTTCCCGGCTCCTCACCCCGGCGCTCCCCGCCTGCCGTTGGCTGCCACCCTGGCCCAACCGCCGTTTTTTCCTGACTGGGAGGGTGGCGTGGAAGGGAGGGAGGCGTGGGCAGGGCGCGACCTCCTGAGTGACGGCCGGGCTGGCCAATCGCCCCCCGACGGGAGGGTCGCGGCCCGCGGCGCCGCCCCGGGGCTGTGCTGGTTGGTCCGGGCGGGAGAGGGAGGTCCCCGGGGGCCGCCGGAGAGGGGCGTGAGGCCGGGCGGAACGCGGTGGGGCTCGGGCCGGGGAGCCGGTGACGCCTTTTGAACCTGTGGCGCGGCCCGGAGGAAAAGGCTCGTCGGCACGCGGAGGCTCTTCGGGGTTCGCGCTTGCCTCCCGCTTCTGCACGGAGTCCCTCTCGCGGGCTCGGTTTCAGTCAGTGAAATCCGGACACCAGGCGTTTTTGCCAAGCCGCGCCTCTCTCCTCAGCATTGTTTGAGGGCCTATTCTCAGAAAATGGAGTCCAGGCTACTCCTTTCGAGCCGCAAAGTCTTTTGCAAATGGTGGTGTTAGCTATTTTTTCTTTTTATTGTGGTGCTGGGGCCGGCTCTACCATTGAGTTACATCCCTAGCTCTAAAATGGTGTTGTGGAAAAAATACGATATGGAACCGACCGGAGTGGAAAACTTGAGGTGATTCTCTTCCCCTTCGTTCATTCAACACAGACGTACTTAGTTTTTGGCGCTGGGGATCCATCCGGATTTTCAGCTGGTCACGGAGCCATTCGCTCCCAGAGGGTTGGATGCTGCGGGGGAGGGGAGGTTGCAAAGGCTCAGACGATAGTCAGTTCCACGGAAGAAACTGGATAATGTGCTGAAGGAGTCGAGAGGGCATTAGTTTAGCCTGGAGGACCGGGAAGGTGGGCTTCTCTGAGAATCGAGTTCAGGAAAAGCGCAGGGTTCCAGAGAGCGGGTTTGAACATGGGATGGGAAGGCTTTGGACGTGACCGCCTGCCTTGGAGGGAGAGCCTCAGAAAAACCACTTTACTTCCAGATTTAAAGCCTTTGTCAGCTTTTTATGCCCCTTTGAAGCTGTCAGGTATCTGCTGAACTCCACTAATGCTCTAGCGCTAGGCCAGCGTATGAAGATGACTGAGCCATGATCCCAAAATATGTGCCCCGTAGCCCATACACGTGAATTCTTTTCTTTCCAACTCTGGATGCACACAAAATAGACGTTAACCATAGTGATTAATAGCTCAGTTTACTAAGCAGTGTGATTTGGGGCAAGTTACTTAACTGTTTGAGCATCAGTATTCTCATCTGTACAATAATAGAACCCTCCCTCCAGAATTGAGGGCTAAATGAGTTTATGTAAATAGTTTATAGTGCCTGGTGTATAGCATGTACTGAATGTAAAACATTATGAAACAGTAGTTATCCGTTCAGGACATTGGCATGTGTGGGAAGGAGCAAAGGCACTGGATTGAAGCACTGGGATTTGACTCCTGTTTTCCGATAGTTGTTTAGTACCCAATACAAAAGTTTATTTAGAAAACTTTGGACCCAGTAGTAATAACAAAAATATGGCGTGCTTTATAATTTGCAAGTTACAGTGGTGGTAGAAGCCCTACCGATGCTTGTCATGGTTTCCTTATCCCTGGGCTGCCTAGTTCTCTGTGCTCTTGACACACTGGCCCACCATCTTTTGACAAGGTGGCTTACCGTCTATCTTCTCCAGGCCTTTCACCCTGATATCAAATGCCTGCCCCTCATATTCCTCCCTCAGCCCTAGTCATGCAGATCTATGCCAGAGCATGCCTTTCTGGGGACATGCTTCTTGGGTCCCAATGCCATTCTAGGACAGATTCTTTATATTGTGTTCTTTTCCTTTATAGCTTTTATATCACTTTGCAATTACTCCCTTATGTGAGTCTAGCATCACAAGTACAGTATTAGCTTTAGGCAGACAGAATTATTTTGCAAATCATTATGCATCTAGTACTTAACAGAATGCCTGACACTTTCTTGTGAATAAATTGTTAATTGATGATACTGCTGATAGCTAAGTGTTGCATGTTTAATTGGTGCCTTTTTAGGAATGGTTATTTGGCAGCTGGGTTAGCACAAACAACAATAAAATGTCTGATACTCTTTGCAGGGAATTTGAATTGGACTTCACTAGACATTCTTTTTACATTTTTATTTTTCCCAGAGATAAAATTGATTGATGACATGAAGTTATTGGAAACCTCATTTTAATTGTTTACCAAAGTGAAAAGCAAATTTTACAAACTATGTCAGGCTTCCATTGGAAAACTTGATAACTAAAATATTTGTATATAATATAATAGGAAGGGCTAGCTAGCATGCAGGAAGCCTCAAATTCCATTCCTAACACTGCATAAACCTGTTGTAGTGGTGCATATATGTAACCCCAGCACTGGGGAGGTGGAGGCAGGATCAGAATTTCAGTGGCATCCTTGGCTACACAGAGTTTGAGGCCAGCCTGGGCTACATAAGATCCTGTGTTCAAAAAAAAAGTACAAATATTTGAAATAAAACAACAATGTCTTTTTAAATAATATTAGCAGTCACAGTTTTAATTCTTTCTTTTGGATGTTTCAAGAAATCGTTTTAAGTTAAGCTAAGCAAACACTACCAAAAAAAGAGATTGTAGTAGGTTGTCCCAAAGTGACTTGCAGCCCAGTTCATTCTACATTGTGAATTTTAAACTTTTCCTGAATATTTATGAGGTGATAGAATATTCATGGAGTTAGGTGACCTCTTTTTCCCCTCCCAAAGCATGGTGACTTTTCCTTTTGGACTTTCTGTTTCTAAAAGCTGGAGATGTCAAAATCACAATGCGATTGATACTGTAATATCAGATCTTTTGAGGATGCAGACCCTTGCTTCATGTACATGTGTGAGAAAGGTCTTAGTTTCTGATATAGCAAGAACAGCCCATTTGAAGTTTAACCAACTAAGGGACATTTTAATAGGAGACACAGCTACCTAATATGCAGCTGCCGTTTTCCCCCATTTACTTGGTATCTAACTCCTTGTCAGCCTGTAGTCATTCATACCTTAAAGAAGGTGTGGTGGTGCAGGACTGATTCCCACACGTAAAAGGCAGAGGCAGGTGTATCTCTGAATTCTAGGCTAGCCTGTTTTACATAGTTCCAGGCCAGCCAGGGCTGCATAATGAGAACTCTGTATTAAAGTTCATGGTAGGGTCTATGTCTATAATTTCATCACTTAGAAGAGTAATTCTAGGAATTTTGAGGTTTTTTGTTTTGTTTTGTTTAGTTCTGTTGTTTTGAGATTGTTGCTATCTGACCTTTATACCCTGGCCCTTAGTGATCCTCCTGAGCTGCTGGGACTATAGGCAGGTCTTGTGTGGGGAAATTTTTAATGTTGTCTTCAAGGAGCCAAGTGACCTGATGTGATAGAAGGAGTTTGGGCTGTGGAGTCCAGAACCTTGTTAAGTAGCCTTTTTGAGGTTTATATATTTGTAAACCGGGAGAAAGGGAGCCAGCACTAAGATGGGAGAGAGTTGGATGAGAGGAGTTGCCCCAGTGAAGGCAGACAAGAAAGGTGAGCCTGTGGTGAGGAGCTGGCCTGTGTCTTGTTTGAGTGGCTCCACATATGAGAATTACCTTTGGGTATTTGTCTTGTAGTTCTCCTATGTGCCATTTGCTCTGAAGGGTTTTTTTTTTAAGCACCAGAGTGAAGACCAATATGGTTTCAATAAATACCAACAGGGACCATCTGTGAAGGGACCTTTTGCATTTCAGGAGTGAGAAGTGAATGAGGGGACTGGAGCCAGTCTGGGCCATATAATTGAGTTCCAGGCCTGCAACTCTGTTTTGAAAAACAAGAGTAGGAATTGGTGTTGAAGCTCATTGAGACCAGCTTCATATCTGATATAAATTCCTTCCATTTTAGTGTCTTGCTTTATCGCTGATTTCCTATTTATTTATTTATTTAGAGACAGGGTTATTTATTTATTTAGAGACTCTGGGCTGGTCTGAAACTCTCAGATCTACTTGCCTCTGTCTCTCCAGTGCTGTGATCAAAGGGGTATGTCATTATATCCCACTTACCTGCTGACTGTTTTCTTCTGTGTGTGATCATCATCTGAAATTCATATTCCTGTTACACACGATAGGATTTTTTTTTTTTTGAGACAGGGTTTCTCAGTAGCTATGGAACAAGTCCTGGAACTCGCTCAGCAGACCAGGCTGTCCTCAAACTCAGAGACCTGCCTGCCTCTGCCTCCCAAGTGCTGGGATTAAAGGCATGTGCCACCACCGCCCAGCAGTATAGGTTTTTGTTTTTTTTTAAAGAATTACGTGTACAGCGTCCTGCGCGCACGTACGCCTGAAGGCCAGAAGTAAATGAAAATAAATAAAAGGGCTTGGGAGTGAATGTCAGTGGTAGAGTTTGTACTTAGTGTTATGCCCAAGTCCCCTCAAGGCCAACAAGGAAACAGAGTCCCACACGTAAAAGCAAAGAGCCTTTATTTTAATCATGTTTGCAAACTTGGTCTCTCTGCATGTCCAATATATTGGAATAACCGGAGAGCCCCGAGTTCAATTAGAATTGGGTTTTTATACTAGTAAAGGTGGGGGTGAGGGGTCTCTGAGGTTCAGGACCCCCGGTTGGCTGACATTTGTCTAGGGTGTCCTAGTGAATGTGCGCTGGCAGGTATTTCTATCTGCAGAGCTTGGAATGCCAGGCATTTCCTTTGAATGGTCTGCCCTTGGGTGGTGGTCCGGTTATCTCAGCTTGTGGTTCTTTCCTGCTACCGGGTATTGCTTCAGGGTAAACCACTGAGATTCGGGCCTCTTATTAAATTTATCGAGGACCGAGTTCTACTCAAGCAGGTGATAATAGCTGGAAATAAAGCATTTCCTTTGGGTGACCTGACCATACTTAGCTTATCATGGCTGGCTCCCATACTTAGCACATATGAAGGCCTGAGTTCAGTCTCTAGCACCACAAATAAAAAATAAGGTCTGATGGGCATGGTAGCTTACACCATTGATTCCAGCAGAGACAGGAGGATAACTGAGTTAGAGACAGGCCAGGACAAGATCTCAGTTACCATAAGGCATGAGTAAACACTGGTCGTAAGAGCTCCAGACTAGAAACAAGTTGAAAACTCAAAAGCTGTAAACCAGTGGCTTGTGGTATAGTCATACGTTAGATTCCAAGGCACTGGTTTTCACAAAACAGTGAACAAGAGAAGTCAGACCTAAAGTATATTACATATAGTTCAAAAGCAAGTAAAAAATCTTCCTTGATAATAGATATGAGGAGAACAAAGGAAAAGTTAGTGACAACGGGGGAGGTGCATCAGAGCCTTCAGGCTGCTGGTGCTTTTGTTTTCTGGTGTGATCATGTGTTCTGTTAGTAGACTGTCATCACAAATTTTACAGCTTGAACACTTGTATTTGTATGTTGTGGTTCAGTAAAATTATTTAAAAGTGTTAAAAATAAAACCCTGTTTTACTTTTTATCTTCACAATTTCTGCTCAGTATAGATACTGTGTAGCTAAAATATTAAAAGTATTTTTGAATTCCTAAGAAATTGTGGTAGAGCTGGATCATAAATTCCTGATGGCAGTAATGAAGTGTGTCACATTTAGGAATTAGTAGTTGTTTATATTAGTTATTAAATGTTCTAGCTTGTGAATGAAAGAGATTGGTTACTATTTCTGGTTTTCTTTCTTGACTTTTTGTTTTTCTTGGGAAGTTATTTTGAAGAGTACTGTGATCTAGAGGCAGTAGTGTGAATCAGAGAGAGATGAGATGGAAGCCTAGCACTTCATTAGCAGCTGGATCACTTCAAGTTTACTTGTGAGTTTGTTCTCCTGGCTTCCTTGTTGGAGCTTATATGTGCCGAAGATCAAAACATGCATAGTTTGATACAAAATATGTTATATGTGCCCAGAAGTTTGTCCTGCAATTCCAGTTGTCTACCCCGGCATACACTAACAGAAACAATTGGTATCGCCATTATTACACTGGGGTCTTTGGTAGGATGAGGAAGCCACCCACAGTGTGCAAATTTAGGAGCAGTCTTCACACAGGAACCTTTAGCAGTAGCATAGGAACAACAGGGCTGTGAGAGCTCTTGTTTTGCCTGCTCTCCCTTCTTTGTTCTATCCCCCCCCCCCCCATGAATATAATTTCTCCTTTTACTTACTGGAAGAAACTAGTTTCCTTTGTATGGCCGTGGTGGGCAGGAAATCACATGACCCAGAGACTTAAGTGATTTTGAGTCTTAAAAATCATCATGATTTTGATGTCTGGGTATTGATCTAAACTTGGCCTAAGAAGCACCTAAGCAACATGTTTTCTATTAAAGAACAGTTGTATTATACAGAACTTGGATTTTTCATGTCTTAATTTCAAATCCTATTCTGATCTAGTCTGTGGTTTCCAGATTTTTATTTTCTTATGAACATAAATAGGTTTCTAACAGGACATACTTAAACTATACTAAGAAATTCTAACCAGTAGTATCTTTCCTTTTCCTCTTTCTTTCTTTCTTTCTTTCTTTCTTTCTTTCTTTCTTTCTTTCTTTCTTTCTTTCTTTGTTTTTTGTTTTTGTTTTTTGTGATACAGGTGTAATGATCTGTTCTGTCTCTTTAAGAGACAAGCCACGCCCACTCCCTCCTCCATCCGCTGAAGCAGGTAGATCTTCCTTCCTGCTTGCAGCCTGAGTCTCTTGGCCTAAGACTTTTCCCGTCTCCCTACTTCTCCCCTTACCCCGTCTCTCTCCTTCCCTGCTCCCTTCCCCCCATAACCCACTGAATAAATATCCAACTTCACTCTGCATGGTGTGCCTATCCATGTCTCTGTCTCAGGCCTGCTGCCTGGGACCAGCTGCCTTCAGAGACCTGCCGTGTGGTCTCGTGGTGTGCCCATGCCCATCCGTCTGTCTCTCCTTGTGGGACTGGCTGCCCCATGGAGGTCTCTCACCTACCTCGTGGCTCCCTGCCTGGGACTGGGGCCCACAGCCTGCCCCCACTCAAGGACTGCTGCTGCAGCCTCCGGGGATCCTGCAGCATTTTTATTTAATCCATTTTAACAAGGTCTTACCATGTAACTTTGGTTGATTTGGAATACACTATGTAGGTCAATTCACAGGCATTGGCCTGCCTCTACCTCCTAAATGCTGGGATTAAAGGTGTGCCATCTCAACCAGCCTGCCTACCTGTCCGTCTTCCCTCCCTCCCTTCCTTTTGTATCTTTCTTTTTTAAATATTTGTTTGTTTGTTTATTAATTATGCAGTGTTCTGCCTGCAGGTATCCCTGAAGTCCAGAAGAGGGCACCAGAAGAGGGCACCAGATCTCATTACAGATGGTTGTGAGCCACCATGTGGTTGCTGGGAATTGAACTCAAGACCTCTGGAAGAACAGCCGAGCCATCTGTTCAGCCCCCTCTTCCCCCTTTGTGTCTTTCAGATGTTCATTAGTATTTTTTTAGTTAGGGTCTTAGAACCTTATGCTTGTTGATCTTGAAGCCATTATGTGTGTAGATCAAGCTAGCTTCAGACTTAGATATCCACCTGCCTCTGCCTTCTGGGTACTGGGTTCAAAGGCATGCACACTATGCCTGGCCCTGATTTGTTTTTAATTATTTGAGATTATATCCTAATTCAGTCCTTTCTTTTTGCCCAACTTGCAGTTTAACAGTGTGGATTACAGTTGCCTCTTGACTTTTGTATAATGTACGTATAGTTCAATCTCAGGTAGATCTTAAGGTATGTTTTCATAGCTTTAGTTTCTACCTTTAGTTTTTTTTTTTTGAGAAGGTAAAAGTAGCACCTTCAAACAAATAGTAGCTGCAACATACTGAGAGTTCTAGGCCCAATATAAACATTTTACCTAGTTTTGACAGTCTGATGTGGTTAGTATGAGATCAGCTTAGTGTCTGAGTTTCAGAACCAGGGAGACTTGCTAAGGACAGTAGGCACTTTAACTGTTGTGAAGTTCTGTATCAGGCATGCAGTGCATAAACATGAGTGATCATCTGAATCACTTGTTCATGGAAGGAAAGATAGGATCCTAGACTCCTATTACTGAAGGAAGTCTTTGTGGTTTTATTTTTTAGAAACAAAGGGACATTTCACATACATAAGCAAAGCTGATTTCTTCTTTCTTTTTTAAAGATATATTATGTATATGGTGTGTGACGGCACGTATGCCTGCAGGCCAGAGGAGGGCATCAGATCGCATATCTGGATGGTTGTGAGCCACTATGTGGTTGCTGGGAATTGAGCTCAGGACCTCTAGGATGAGCAGTCAGTGAGTGCTCTTAACCTCTGAGCCATCTCTCCAAGCCCAGTTTTTGTGTTTCTGAGTGGTATAGCTACACTTCGTGGCCGCTAAGAGAGACCAGATGTTCTCCATCAAGAGCCTAGTTCACTGTGTTAGGGTCAGTGAGCCTGCTTAACTGAAGACAGGGTCTCATCAGCTGTCAGTCTTTTATAAGTCTGGAAGAGCTTGTGTTCTTGTTACCCTGTGGTCTGCACCAGTCTTTACTTATTGTGCCCTGCTGTCAATCATGTGGTGTGCTGGATAAACTCACTAGTTTAAATTAAATTTAAGGATCTACCTTCATTTCGTACTGTTGTGGATTCCTCTCTGGCCCCTGTCTGAAATACTCCTTTTTATGTCACCTCTACCCTGCTGTCATAAAAGAATTTCTTTTGTTGAGGATCGGATATGATCATGTTAAAACTATTGATGGTTCCCCCAGCATCCACAGTGTCAGCCTCTGACCTCTCACATAGTTTTTGGCATATTGTTTGCTGTCCCTCAGATACCCAATTCTATGTCAGACCTTCTAGTTTCTTAAGAACAGAACTGTCTGCTTAGAATATTCTCCACTCTCCCTTTCTTTGATAAATTTCTACTTTTCAAATCCTAGCTTAAATATATCTTTAAGATTTCAGAGAAGGAGAGCATGCACATAGAGGACAACTTGAGGGAGTTGATTCTTTCCTTTTACCATGTAGATCTTGGGGATCTAACTCAGGTTGTCAGGCTTGAGGGCAAGGCTGCTTTTACTCTCTGAGGCCTCTCAGTTATCTGTCTTTTAAGATCTTCATTATTAGTTCCTCCAGCAGAAGGACTTCTTTCTTGGGACACTTACCAAAGCCTTTAAATTGTATCAGATTCATCAAGGACTCCGTTATTTTGTTAATTCTCAACCTTCAGCTCATTGTCTGATCATAGCAATTACTTAATAAGGGTTGGTGGGACTAGTTGGAACTTTATGAGTTTTTACTTGCAGTGCTGTGTTTTTATAACTTTTCTGGCAATTAGTTGGGTTTTCTTCTATCCGCATAGCTCTGGGTACAGCCTGAGATTAGCTAGCAATCTTTGTTTCTCTATAATCAAAACTAGCTGTGTTTGGTCCACAGTGCATTTTAATACAACAGCTGTTGGTTACTATTGGTGTTGCTAAGCTTACCTCCACAAGCCAAGAAGGCTTTCCTTAAAAGCTGTTTTCTTTTTGGTGATCGGGATCAAACCCAAGGCCTTGCGCGTTCTAAGCAGGCTCTCTATTGCTGAACCACACCTCGAGGTCTCCCAGGTCCTAAAAGCCTGTCTCTGTAATAATAGATTTTAGTTTTGGTGTTTTGTTGTTTCTAGATTTCAGTTATGAAGTTAGTGACTACAAGTTTTCAAACTACCACTGTTCTTTGAAGCTTGTCATTTTTGGAAGGGAGATGTCCTCTAATTGAAAACTGGTGCTCCATATTTTGCTCCAAAGGCTCTGACCTTCCTCTCCCTGTATGACTTTTGTATCTATGGGCTGTCCTGTGGTTGTATCATGGTGAGAGAATCTTGTCCATGTTATCTTTATTTCAGGAGCACTGAGTTAAAGGCACCCCCACAGCCTTGCTTCCTGACATCTCTTGAGATTTTATTTTGCTTTCTTTTTGCATTGTGTTGTCCTACAAAAAGAAGTTTCCATTTGTTTTGGTTTATGGCAACATATTTTCTAACATGGTTAAATCAGAACCAGTTTTGACACCCCTGCCCCAGTCTGTTCTAGTTGGATATAAGTCTCTCAGTTGGAATTGTGGTTGTCTGCAGTTTCTCTGCTCTTACTCTCACCATCTCTGCTTGTCTTTTCAGGAGGCATACATTCCTCCTCTTTCATTTTTATTTAGCAGTTGATGGCTGAAGCTGCTTGGGAGGTAGAAAACCAACATTGAGATCAAGAATTATGGGAATTCAAGAGATGGTCCAGGAAGTGGACAAGACCTGTAAAGGTGTGACAGTGAAATAATGGTGGAAATAAATAGAAAGATAAATAGCCAGTAGTGGAATAGAGAGCCTGGCATTATATCCACACTCAGAAGGAAACTTGAGTTACAGCAGGCTTGGCGTTACAGTTCAGTAATGAAAAGAATACATTGTTCAGTGCATGGTGCTGGCAAATTGATGTCTGTGCCTCACTCATCAAACTCAACCAATGGGAAGATGGCTCAAGAGGTTAAAAATGTAAGTGACAGCTGGGCGTGGTGGTGCATGCCTTTAATCTCAGCACGTGGCCAGCCTGGTCTACAACGTGAGTTCCAGAATAGCCAACAATACAGAGAAACCCTGTCTTGAAAAACCAAACCAACTAAACAAACAAAAACAACAACAACAAAACAATTGCTGTTATTATTACTTTTGGGAGCTGCAGAAATGGCTCAGTGGTTAAGAACACTGTCTGCTCGTCCAGAGGATCCGGGTTCAATTCCCAGCACCCACATGGCAGCTCACACCTGTCTGTAACTCCCAGTTCCAGGGCTCTGACACTGTTACACCGACACACACACAGGCAAAACACCAATGAACATAAAATAAAAATAAATTATATTTAAAAAATAAAATAAAATATTTAAAAATGTGAGTAATAGCACTCTTTAGCATTTATAATAAAAATACTTAATATGGTATTTATAATCCTAGGGTGGGGCTAGAATGTTCTTAAAACATAAAAATGTAGGCTGCCAGGGTTGGCAGTGTTGTGTAGGATAGGTGCTTGCAAGCTCGGTGATCTGAGTTCAGTCTTTAGAACCCTTGTAAAGGCAGAAAGGATCAACTGCAAATTGTCCTCTAACCTCCACATGTGCACCATCACATACACATGCTCCCTTCATTGTATGCTAATAAGTGAAAAATTAATATGAACTGCTCAAATATTGACCCATTCTGATCGCGATATCTGGCGCTTAATAAAAGGAATCCCACACTAGCTCAGAACTAAGAAATATACAGGTATTTATTAATAGATAAAACTTACAAATCAGGATTCTCTGCGTGAACGATGGATAAAGATGAGATCCAAACAAACCGAACCAGCAAAACTGGGGTCCAGGGGGAAAGGCAGAGAGGAAGAGGGCCGCACGTGCTTCCGCATCCAGGTAAATAGTCGATGAGGCCACACCCCAGAAGGCGGATAGTTGTTAAGCTATACAGCTTCCCGCAGCACCATTCAGCATTAGTATCATACCTCTGTTCATCAAGACATGTTAAAGAAAGTAAACAGAAAATGGGAGAAGACGTTTACAAATGAATACATTTACACAATCAAATAGTATCCAGAATGATTAGCTTTGTAAAGCCTAACAGGTATGTATACTCTTTTCTGACTTGATATTTACAGATACTGGTTATCAGAATTATTTTGAGACTCGTAACTCTAAAGTTGATTGACCCAACAGATTTAAAGTGATTAAAGCTAGGGGTGTAATTTGGTGATAGCATGTTTAAGGCTATAAATTTGGTCCCCAACAATATAAAACAAAAGCAAAAAGAAGCCATAAAGTGAACCATTACAGTAAGTTTCTGGGTTGCTAAGCATGAAATTCAGACAATTGTCTATAGGAAACTCCCATTGAAAGATGGGTCTTTTAAAGACTATTCTGATGTTTCTATAGTATTCAGTAATAAATCTCTAACAATATTTTGCATATTCAGAGTCACTTATTTTTTACTCAAAGTACAGTTAGCAGTAGAAACACTGATAATGTTTCAGAATTATAAAATGAGTGGCTCTCTGTCTGGATTTTAGTCCTTGCTATATGTTAACCTACTGGCTATAATTTACTCTGAGTTATTTTCTTTGTTGAATAGTGTAAGTCTAAACTTCACACATGTAGATGTTTCTCTAAGTTGGAATCAAATCATAGCAAGACCCAAAACAACACAGAAACCAAAGTGTTCCCTGTTGCATCTTGGGTTTTTTCCCTCTAGAAACAAAAGTTTACCTACTTATTAAAAAGATAAACAGGCTGGTAATGTAGCTTACTGGTAGAACATATGCTTATCATGTGTGATGGGCTCTAGATTTTATCCCACATACCCTGAAAGAAAACAGAGTAAAAAGAAGGAATGACTAAAGTACTACCGCACAGTTCATACCTGGCCTTAGGTGAGGTGTGAATCACTGATTACCTGTGACCTGATGTTATGTTCCTGTTGATGCAGTACCTGTGCTTACAGGTTTTGGTCTTTTATGTTGTCAGCCACAGTTTCACACTTCATTCACTACTCATCGTTTAGGCAATAAAACAGTCTGAATGGGAATTACAGTAATAGAAGTGATTACCTAATAGTGGGTAGAAAAATACAGAGAATAACCACAGTTAAGAAGCTTGGAGATCTGTGCCTTATAGGTAGGAATGTTATAGAAAGATACTTTGTAAAACTGTATTCACTGTATAAGTCTAAGCAAGCAAATGAGCTCTGTATACATCTGTGTATATTAAAAGCAGATATATTGTGCAGTAACATGGTTTTTATGTGCAAATCTTTAACATTATTCTGCTAGAGCTTGTTTTCTTGTTCAGCTTGGGACCTGCCTAGATGATAATGAATTGTCCCAAATAAACCTGGCTTCTCTGTGGTTCTGAATTTATTGAAAAGTGTGTTTAGGGGATATTCAGGGAGCTGTCTAGTTTGTGACCAGAACAGATGAAGATTCTATTTGATCAGCAGTGACTGTGTTTAAGTGACTCTGACCTCGGAGGCTAGCAGGCTTTTTGATCTTTAGATGATCTTCCTCAAGTTTTGTAAATGACGGCATCAAATATACTTTTTCTATTACTGGAGAATTAGGAACTTAATTATTTATAATAACTATTATATATATGTAGCCAGGTGTGGTGGTGTACTCTTTTAATTCCAGCACTTGGGAGGCAGAGGCAGGTGTGGATCTCTTCGAGTTCAAGGCTAGCCTGGTCTACAGAGAGTTCCAGGCCAGCCAGAATTATACAGTGAGACCCTGTTTCAAATATATATTAATAAATTGATGGGCACTTTGTTCTTGTTAACATAGTCTTTGTCTCTCTTTGGTGATTATTGTTTGTCTTTCAGTCTGTAAATGAAGTGTGTAAGCTGGGCATGGTTTTGCTTCTCGTATTGCCACTAGTAATAAAGGTTTAGTTGGTAACATTCTAACAAGCTAGTACTCTGTCTAAAGTTGGCCTTACACTTTTCTCAAATAGCCACTTTTTTACTCAGTGTGCTATGACCAAGAGCTATCCAAAAAGATACATGTAGTTCCCACCTCTGAGAGGTAAACCCAGAAGTCAAAACCAAGATGATCTGATAGGTAAAGTCCCTCATTCCTCCATATTTATATCTGCCAAGAGAAATTTCCTAATTGAAATGTTTTTACAAATTTTGGTACACTGATTTTATGGCATATCCGGATATGCTTAACCTGTTGGCTTTGTCTCCTGCAGAAGGCATAGTCCTTGTAAGACAGTATCAAAGATGAATTTTGATGAGTGATAAGTTTCAAGTAGCCTGGTTTTCCACACCTGATAGAAGTTGCTGCATCTTTCCAAACAGGTTCTCTAATGATCTTGCTTCACCATGGCTACAAATATGGAGGGGCTGGTTCAGCACAGAGTGGGGACCCAGCAGGTGGCTGAGGTGAGTGACAGGGGCTAGCACAATAGCTGGCACCCTTGCTTTTGAAAGGGTAGAAATCAGTGTGCTCTGTGGTTTTCAAAATAGCACCAAGGAAGTCGGCATATAATTCATATCCAAAGAAGGATGCTGACACTAAATAAAAATAAAATGACAAGAGCAGATGTTGATAAGATTTTTCTGCATGGGCAGGGTGGCTATGTACAATAAGGCAACTTGAAAATTTACCTCAGCCCCAAGTCAACAGAATCTGATTCTTATTATGCACTATTGTGTTTTAATTTCTTACATACTTGTTACTTTGCAATGGTAGACCAGGTTACTTAACCAGTTGCTACTGTCTGTAGTAATGAAATACGAGGGTACTCACCAGACCCAGATAAGGAATACCAGTAAGTATAACACTAGATGGCTCTTCAATGTCCAACATTTAACAGACTTGATTCTAGGCAGGTTAACATGAGGTGAAACTTAGACAAAAAGTTGAGGCATGATACACCTTGGTATCTGGTAACAGGAGGTGTAGAAGGTGTAGTCAAGGTCAGTCCTTGAAAAGTGTCATTGCTCTATTGTCACGTATAGCATACTTGAATATTCAGTAAACCAGGATCTATGCAAGGTTAACTCTGACTATAACCTTTTGAAGTTGGTACTGTTACTATTTACATGTTATAGATGAGAAACCAAGCCTCAAAAACATGTTATTGGCCAAGAGCTTATTGTAGCAGAAAGAGATTCTGACCTAGGTCTTTGTACTTTTATAAACCTCCCTGTTTTATATTACAACCAACCATGTACCCTTTGAAAAAAATAAAGATTTGCATTTTTGAATTACATTTCTGAAGCAAAGACAAATGTACCAAAGAATGGACATTCAAAGAAAGGACATGTATGAATGAGTCTGTGTGTGTTTTGCTTGAATGTATATCTGTGCACCATGTGTGTACAGTACCTGCAGAGGTCAGAAGAGGGCATTGGATCCCCCGGAACTAGAGTAAAGATGGTTGTGAGCTATGATGTGGGTGTTGAGAATTGAACCCCAGTTCACTGGAAGAGCAGCCAGTGCTTTTAACCACTGAGCTATTTCTCTGGCCTCCAGAAATAAATATATTTAAATGAATTATTTGTATTTTATGTCCATTGGTGTTTTGCCTACATGTATGTCTACATGTGAGGGTGTCAGATTCCCTGGAACAGGAGTTATAGATAGTTGTGAGCGGCCATGTGGGTGCTGGGGATTGAACCCAGGTCCTCTGGAAGAGCAGCCAGTGCTCTCTTAACTGCTAAGCCATTTCTCCAGCCCATAGAAATATATTTTAAAAGAAATAGCAGAACTATGAAAATAGTGATGCTTAAATGTTTATATTTGTTATTTTAATTTGTGATAGGAATAATTACTTTGATAATAATTGTTGGTTTTTCAAGTATTCAGGATCATTTTACATTTAATAAGGATTTCCTGTTGAGGCTGATTTGATATGTATGTACATTGCCTTAAAAGGCCATCATGAATTCTCTAGAGGAAGAAATTAACATTAGTATCAATTCCATGGCTATATTCATGGATCTGTACATATATGCTAGCTAAAGTCTACTCCTAGGTACCACTCCTAGCCTCATAGTCACTCTTTGATCTGTGGAGAAAGTCTAAATCTTAACAACCTTCATTGCTCTTTTTATCATCTTCATTTCAGAAAACTTACTGTTTCTGTGTAAGAAAATGTTTTAAAATAGAGCTCTCCCAGCTCTGAAACAGCAGTCAGTATTGGTAAGGACATATCCTAAAAGGGAAGAAAGCAGTCATCCCACCAAGTCAGATATCTAAGTCTTGGATTGTCCAACTTTTATGAATAAATTTGATTTCTCTGCCCTCTTAGGTACTAGACACATAAGTTCTCATGTTCTTTCCAAAGAAGTACATATATATCATATGAATTTAGGCCAACATTACTATAGACTTGCAGCACCAAACATAGGAAGCTCATGTACCAGGCCTACCTCACCCTGTCCTTACCCCTAAATTTGCTATCTTTATTTACCTTTTGCTTATAAAAATATCTTCATCCTGTTAGTTCTTAATTAAGTGTAGACAATAGCTTTTTCTTTAAGAATTTTTTTCTTTGACATAAAATATACAGATCTTAAGAGTCTCATTGTAATCATTTTTATTGCTGTGAAATAGACACTAAGTTCTGAAGTAGAAGTCCAGCTCAGTGTCACTAAGTATGTTCACTTGGTGTATGTACACTACCCATTTCCAGAACTTTGTCATTATTTATCCCAAGTAGAAACTCTGTTCCTGTTAAATACTTCAACTCCACCCCCATTCCCCACTTATGTTCCTAATAACCACTGTTGTGTTTCTGTGAATTTGATTACTCTATATAGCTCATATTAATGGAATTATTTAATTACATTTTGTGTCTGACTTACTTGAGTGAGCATAATGCCCATAAGATTGCTCTATGTTGTCACATGTCATGACTTCTTTCCTTTTTAAGGCCAGATAATATGGGGTTGAAGCTGTATACCATGTTTTGTTTGTTCATTCACTGATAAACATTTGGGTTGCTTTCTCTTTCACCTCTTTACTACTGGAGTGCGGTCTGCTTCCAGTTCTGTTGGATAGATACCTAGGAGTGAAATTACTGGACTATGTGATGATTCTGTGCTTCAGATTTTAGAGACTACCTTTACTGTTTTCCATACTGAACACACCTTTTTCATTTCCAACTGGAGCATACAAGCATTACCTTCATGTCCTCGGTAGCTCTTGTTTTGTGTTTTGACAAATGCCATTCTAATAAATAATGATGTGGTATCTCACTGTGATTTTCATTTGTGCTTCCCTAACAATTAATGACATCCAGCAGCACTTCATGTGCTTATTGATCATATATATGTTGTCTTTGGATAAATACCTATTCAATCTCTTTGTTTATTAACTTTTTTGATTATTAAACTTACTGTATATTTGCTTTGCAAATATGACTCCTTTTCTGTGGCTTGCCTTTTTATTCTCTCAGTAGTGTCCTTTAAAGATTTATTTATTTTTGTGTATGGGTGTGTGCCTGTGTGAGTTTATGTGCCCCCAGAGGCGCTGGAGCTACAAGTGGTTGTGAACCACCTGAGTAATGCTCTGTTAAACTTTGTTCATTAATTTAGTACCCACCAACCCACCTTTTCCATTCTTCTTTCTTTCTTTACCTATTCTCACCAAAAGTTTATTTTTGATGAATTCTATTTTTTCATTTGATTCCTTGATTTTGGTATCATATCCAAGGATTTATTGCAAAATCCAGTGTCAATGAAGGCTTTTCTATGATTTTAAGGCATGAACTTGGCAGCATTCTTTTTTTGTTTTCGTTCTTCTCTTTTTTATTGATATTTATTGAGCTCTACATTTTTCCTCTGCTCCCTTCCCTGCCTCTCCCCTCCCCTCTTCTACCCTCCCCCAAGGTCCCCATGCTCCCAATTTACTCAGGAGATCTTGTCTTTTTATACTTTCTACTTCCCATGTAGATTAGATCTATGTAAGTCTCTCTTAGTGTCCTCATTGTTGTCTAAGATCTCTGGGATTGTGGTTTGCAGGCTGGCTTTCTTTGCTTTATGTTTAGGCAGCATTCTTTTTGTATGTATTGTTCTTAACACAACTTTGTGAAAAATTGCCCTTTCCCCTATTGAATGACTTGACATCCTTGTCAAGAAACATTTGACTGACTTTGCTGTTCAAGTCTTGTATTCCAAACAGTAACCTGAACTTGACTTGATCTTTGTACTTACATTTTATTTGCATCTGTGTTGATAAATTAGATTAACTGAGTTTTTCTTAAGTTTGGTATTAGTATTGTTAGCCTCATAATGAGTTGAGAGAATGGTCCTTCAGTTTCTATCCTTTGATAGTTTATATGAAATTGGAATTGGCACTCCTATAATACTCATAGAATTTGCCTGTAAAACTCTTGAAGTTTGGAAGGATTTTTTTAACTACCCTTTAAAAAAAAGTAATTTGTTTATTCTACTTAAGTTTTAAGATTTATCAGCACATAATTGTTGAGAATGATTTTATTGTATATTTTAATGTTTGAAGCATCACTAGTTATACCCCTTCCATTCCTTTCTGTGTAATGTGTCTCTTTTTTATTGAACTTTTCTTTAACAAGCTCATACATGTATATGATAAATAATGCTTATACTCACTATCCCACCCTCCTTATCCCTGTGCTAAATAGTTTCTATGTCAACTTGATAAAAAACAGTTATTTTGGAAGTAGGAACTTTGGTTGCGAAAAATGCCCCTACCAGATTGGCCTGTGGTCAAGCCTGTGGGGCATTTTCTTGACGATTATGTGAAGGAACCTAGATTACTTGTGGGGTGCCAACCCTGGATAGGTGATCCCGGGTGCTATAAGAAAACAGGCTGAGCAAGCCAGTAAGAAGTTCCTTCATAGCCTCTACTTTAGTTCCTGCCTTCAATTCCTACCCTGACTTCCCTCAGTGATGGACTATTATCTGGAAGTGTAAGATAAAATAAACCCTGTCTTTTCCAGTTTGATTTTGGTCAGGGTACTTATCACAGAAATAGAAACCTTAATAAGACATTCCCCTCTTCCTCTAGAGCTACTATGTGGTCATGGTATGACAAATCTTTTGGCACTTGGGTAACTTGTCAGTGGCTACACCACTGAAAACAGTGACTTCCACCCCTAGCACCCATCCCCTGCCAGTATCTCTCCGGGAGAAGGGTCAGGGACCTATGAACCCCTCCTTACCCTTTTCCTGTACAGGTAACTACAGCTGTTATGAGTTTATAAGTACAATATCAATCTTAGAAGACAGTTTTTCACAGCTTTCTCCCACTCTCTGCCTCTTCCTCACTGTAACCCTGAGCCTTGAAAGGAACAGTATAGATGTTCTCTTGAGGATGGAGCACTCAACAGTCACTCATTCTTCGCATCTTGACCAGCCATAGGTCTGCATTAATCATTGTTCACTATAAAAACAAGCATTTGACCAAGCCAGTCACAAACAATCTATAAATATAGACCTAAATATTTAGGATGCAGTTTGAGTTCTAAATTGTTTTCCAAAATGTTTGTCATCTTATATCCCTGTCAGCAGTGTAGGAGACTTTGAGTTGTTGCAAACTCTTGATACGGTCAATATTTGCAATCTGAGGCTTTGTGACAGATGTGTAGTAGCAAATGTGTACTACCTGCTTCTGACAATTGATGCTGAGCATCTTTTCTTGTGATTACTTGCTATCTTTATGCCATCATTATCTTTGATGATGTGTCTGTTCAAGTCTTTTGCCCATTTTTTGAGTTGCTCTCTTACTGCGTTTTAAGAGATTTTTTTCTTGTTACTGGTTTTTTGTCTGTTGACTGGTTTGTTTTTGAGACAGGGTTCAGTATGTAGCCCTGACTAGCCTCAAACTTAAGATCTACCCTCCTCTACCTCCTGGGTCTGGTATTAAAGCATAATGCATAGTCTGGATTATGTGTTCTTCATCAAAAAATGAAATTTGGAGATACCTTCTCTTAATCTTTTCGTGTGTGTGCTTGTGCTCGAGAATATATATGTACACTTGCTGCAGCACAAGGACAACCCATGGGAGTCAGTTCTCTCTACCAGGTAGGTCCTGGTGTGTGAACTCAGGATGTCTGTTTTGGCAGCAAGTGCCTTTACCTGCTGATCATCTCTCTAGCCGTCTTATCTTTTAATTTCTTGACTAATCTTTTAAAGAACAAAAGATTTCTATTTTGATGACACTTAATTTATTGATTTGTTATTATGAATTATACTTTTGATTTATATCTAAAGTTTTTATTTAACCCAAGGTCACAATTTTTATAGTTCTAGAGTTTACAATAGTGATCTTTACATTTTAACCTTAGTTATAATACAATCAACATCTGATGTATCTGTGGTCACTTCTTTAACATTTTAGCCTGGTGTGTTAACTTGTAGCCTTCCCTATACACATGGATGCACATATAATTTAGAAGCCTCCAGTTTTCCTTGTCAGGGTATTGCTTTGTTTTAGTGGTCATAGGGATGGAACCCACGGTCTTACATGTATGCCAGATAAGTATTCTATCACTGAATTATACCTCAAGCCCCGGAAACAAAGTTTTTAAGTTCAACATAAGCATGTGCTCCATTGATCATTAGGATTAATCAGTTAACTTGATGTTGGATTTAGTGACCTCAAATACAGACATACTGGTTCTTCTTGCTGGGCTGTAATGTTGCATAGGTTAGATCTGTATTTGTCCACTCCGTTGTGATACATATTTAAGTTGTTTTTAGTTTTTTCAGATGTTTGTGGTGCTGTAAGGAACATCTTTGTATGCTTCATTGGATTCACATGTGGGAGTATTTCTATAGACTAAAAATAAAATTACTAAATCAAGAGCTATGAGAGTCAAGTTGGGTCTTCCAAGCTTTTATTCTTAATGATTTTTTTAAATAATTATATAGCTTTATATTCAAGAAGTAGATAGACCAGAAATTAGCTCAGATTTAGTATATAATTCATTGAGTATGAATTGTTATTCATTTCATTTCCTTCAAATCTAGTGCCCTCTTTATATATTGGCATTTTTTACATCCTTTTATTATCCCAAAATGATATTAATAGAAATATAGTCATTTGTGTCCTAATGATATATTGTAACTATATTCAGGAGAAATAAAAAGAAAACAATCTATTTCAATATATGTTTCATGTTAGTGCTCAGGCCTAATTACCGTGGCTGATAGGATGAGAGAGATCAACCGGTTGTACATCCTTAAATAAGCTGTGACTTAAGGGCAATAAAAAAATGAAATATATGCTGTAAATCTATGATAAAACTGATGTTAGAAAAAAGACTATAGTAGTGATATGAGAAAGGAGTTGATTGGTGGGCTTGTTTCTCAGAAGGGAGTAAATGAGGAAGCATGGCATCCTTGCATGAGAGTTATAGTTTATGTAGAAATTTGCCAAAATAATACCTGTGCTGTATTATACAAAGAAATGCTGCTCTTTCATAGAGAGTACCAGCTGTCTTGAATTTTCACTGCATTTGAGGCCTATGTTTAGTCCTTTAAAAAGATTTGGGCAATTCTTGTCATTAGAAATAGTCAATTAGAAAATAAAGCCATTTTGTTGACAAAAATATCAGAAATGGAGCATTTGCTGCTGGATGAGGATATCTTCCTTGGTCTTAGGTTAGGCTGAACTTGATTTCTTCTGAGAAATAAGTACATTTTAAAATACATCACACTTTGTACTTAACTACTTGATTTGCTCCTTTGAATGAAGCAAGGAGGCATTAAGCTCAGTATTACAAGTAAGCAGAGACTTAGAATAATCAAAGAATGAGCCCAAAGTATAGGAGTCATGATACTTAGTTTGGATAGTTTCGATTAAAAACTAAGCTGCTTACCGGGATGGTTCTATATAGTTTTTGTAGGTGAAGAAATAGCCTAGTTTTTAAAAATCTTCAGTGGCAACTCTTTAATAGTCAAGAGGACTATTATATACTTCTATATATTAAATACTTCTATACCTTAATAATAATAATAGTTTTCTTGTTCCCTCAATGGGCTACAAGATAAGCTCTTTTTTAAAAAATGAGGACAATATGAAGAATGCCTATTTAGATTTGTTAAAAATAAGATCATTTGTAGTACCAAACTTTAGCAATATCTGGTTTTGGAGGGTAAACTTCATTAGAAGTTTTTAAATTATAAGAACATCAGCCAGGCAGTGGTGGTGCATGCCTTTAATCCCAGCACTTGGGAGGCAGAAGCAGGCGGATCTCTGTGAGTTTGAGGCCAGCCTGGTCTACAACAGCTAGCTCCAGGACAGGCTCCAAAGCTACAGAGAAACCCTGTCTCGAAACACCAAAAAAAAAAAAAAAAAAAAAAAAAAAAAAAAAAAAAAAAAAAAAAAAAAAAAAAAAAAAAAAGAACATTAGAGAGGATGGGCAGTGGTGGCACACACTTTAATTCCAGCACTTGGGAGGCAGAGACAGACAGATCTCTGTGAGTTCGAGGTCAGCCTGGTCTACAAGAGCTAGTTCCAGAACATCTGGGACTGCTGCACAGAGAAACCCTGTCTTGAAAAACAAAACAAAGAAAGAAAGAAAAAAAAAAAGAGATAAGATGGCTACCACCTGTTTCTCCTTACCCACCTCCTCCACCCCAGTTACACTCGCAGTTTTCCTCTGTGTTTATTATCTATAGGCCTAGCCCTTTATCACACAAAAAGTAAGCTTTAGGAAGACCAAGACTTCTGTTATATTTGCTGTTGTGTTCCCTGAGTCCTGTACATTTGTTTGGAGTATAGTGAGCACTTAAATTTTTTTTAAAGATTTATTTATTTATTTATTATGTATACAATATTCTGTTTGTGTGTATGCCTGCAGGCCAGAAGAGGGCACCAGATCTCATTACAGATGGTTGTGAGCCACCATGTGGTTCCTGGGAACTGAACTCAGGACCTTTGGAAGAGCAGGCAGTGCTCTTAACCACTGAGCCATCTCTCCAGCCCCTTAAAATTTTGCTTATTGGGTTAGGCATAATAGTGTACTTCCAGCTCTTGGGAGGCAGGTGTATCTCTGTAAGTTTGAGGCCATTTTGATCTCCATAGTTCCAGGTTAGCCAGGGCTGTGTAATGAGACCTGTCTCCAAAAGTAAAATAGAATTTGCTTATTGGATGAATAAATTCTTGTTGGCCTTTTTTCATATCCATTTATCCAGTTGTAACCACAGTACGCATGCTACTTTGTGCTTTCATAATGTTATTTCACAGAATATTCTATCTGCAGGTTGCTACATAGCCTGCATGAATATAATTTTTCATAACTGTACTATATGAGAGAAAATAGCATAACTTACCAACCCATTACCTAGTGTGGGACATAGAAGTTATTAACACCAATACATGTATCCATTCTATTAGTCAAGGCATCTAATAGCAAGTAATAGAAACCACACTCATATTGAGTGTGTGGAGGTGGATGGATGGATGGAAAGATTGAGATAAATGTTGCATAAAACTAGGCAGAGTTACACTAGAGAGCCAGTCTAATAGCCTGAGTATCTGATGGACTGCTGCTTTCCTTGGAACTAAAGTATCTGGCATTTTTCTGCTTCTGCAGACCTTATGAGGAGTCCCTTATTATTTCTTAGAGAGGTAATTCGGGATAAAGCTGTTGGTGTATAATCAGTTCCATCTGTAGAATCATGAAGTCAGAGCATGAAGAGATTTTTGTGCAGAGCTCTCTCTGTCCTCAGAAGTTTGGTTCTGGAGCTTTTGGCTTCTCATCCTTCTTTCCTTTCACAGGCTCTTAGTGGATATAGTCAGTGAATTCTTGAAGCTCTTAGTTGTTGATGGAGGGACTTTTCGGTTTACCTTCTCTAAAAGGAGGCTTCATCTTCCTGAAATGTTCTTTTGGATTATAGTGCCCTGAATTCTAGAATCTAAGGAATGTATGGGTATTTAACTTACATTGTTTTAAATCATTGCACATATAAAAATCTGAAGTGGAAAAAGAAAAAAATTGACAGTCCTATGTATCACCCAATCTGGCCCTAGAATCCACTGTGTAGCCATTCAGTGACACCATTGAACTTCTGATGTCCTTGCCTCTGTAAGTGCTGGGACCACATACAAGCCTTTGTTTTGGAGTGCTAACTAACCTAGGGCATACTAAATGCTAGGCAAGCACTCTCTGCACTGATCTACTTCCCTAGTCCAACTTGAACTTGTACTGGTTGTTGAAAGTGCTGTATGCCTGTATCAAACAGAAGAGTACCCTCTGACTTAATAGCAGATATTCTTGTCTCAAAACCAGAGAATCCGTGTTAATATCTGCAAAACCACACCTCTAAACCCACTGGTACCTCAGGAGCTCTTTCCTCCGTGGCCTTTAGAAGAGTTGGCTGAAACTTGAAGCCATCCTGTGCCCCTCTGGTATCCTTCATGCACTGACACATTTGTTGCCATCTTTCTACCCAGACTTTAGACTGGGGCCCCAGCTCTGTCCTGTGTTTGCTAGCTGGGCCTGTGTTGAGTGAATGTAGGTAAACAAGGCTATTCTGTCGTTCTTGGAGTGGCTTCGTATGTAGTGCAGACCAAACGTTGTTGCCTGTGCCTTGAGGATTCCATAGCTGTAGAAATATTAGCTTTAGCATAGTGAAGATAAAGATAAATATCTGTGTTCCCCAAATCTCTCTGTACCATATAGTTCAAAATTGTTTCTAGTTGTTTGGATTCCATGATAACGTCCTGGAGCTCACTAAAGGAAGGTGATCTGTAAAGGGAAGGGTGGTGGGAGAGGATTTAACAAAGCCACAGAGGTCTAGGTAAAGGGAAAACTTGGTAAAGTAGCATACATCTTCCCTAGAAGCAGGTCATCATGGTAGTCAACAGACTGCTTTAATAGCTGGCAGAACAGCAGGAACACTTCAATTTTAATTCCTTGGTTACAGGGAATGATAGTGTACTTGACCTTCAGCAAAGCAAGGTCACAGAAAGGGCAACTTTAAACAGCCCTGTCTGAATGGTAGATGAAATCCACACTGCAGAGTTTGAAGACACAGATCCATGGACTCTCTTCACCAACTCTTGGCTGATTTGGTTGCTATTTGGCTTGGGAAGTTACTGAAGGGGGAAAAAATGTAAATAAAGCTACTGGGAATAATTGGCTGATGGGGTTAGGGTGGGGTAGAAGGAAGCAAACCCATAGAGTACCACAAGAAATCTTTTCTACTTCTCCAACCCTATCCTGGGGCCCCTAAGCACTGTATTTCAGAAGAAGCATGTTTCTGAAGCTGTTAGTAAAACTGCACAGTATTTAAAATTCAT